>CAUYRH010173391.1:0-59283 GCA_963574655.1 Perodicticus potto
TGAGTCCTCAGACCCTGTGTCCTGTGGGTACTGGCCCCCTCGCCAGCCTCCTATTCAGTCACTCACTGCCTTCCCCTATGTCCCTTCCCTACTACAGTCACCGCTTTTCTCAGAAAAGCCTTCCGTGCTCTTGTTGGTTCACTCTTCTCTCTTTATTATGAGACATTGATCTGATAATACGTGCTGTGTTTGAGGCAGCAGGGAAACGCTGCAAATCAGACACTATCCCAGCCTCAAGGGATTGAGTCTGAAGGGAAAGACAAGTAAAGAGATCATTGTGAACACAGCAGGATTCCTGCTGTAGAGCTGGGGCTGAAACTGTCCGACTATGTGGGAAGGCTGGTAAGGGCAGCTGAAGGAGGGGTGCATGGGAACTGAGCCCTAAAGCTGAAGAAGGGGCACATGGGGACTGAGCCCTGAAGCTGAAGAAGGGGCGCATGGGGACTGAGCCCTGAAGTATGGTAGTTGGATGGGCACAGGGTATCCAGCAGAGGATTTGGCTCATGGAAAGGCACAAGGGGAGACCTGACATCTCCCATTTTGGGAACTGCAAGCTCTTCAGTGCACAGGAAGTGCAAGAGGTGCTGTGGGCAGGGATCTGGGGTGCCAGACTCTGGGGGTACAATGAATGGTGAGGACAGAGGGAGCCTTTGAAGGACATAAGGTCATTAGATGACAGTACCATGGAGGGATGATTGGTGGGGGTGTTAGGAAACCCTCATGCCTCCCTGTCTCCTGTAAATGCCTCTTTTGCTAGAACGCCCTCTGTTCTTTAACTGTCAAGAACTACTGAAAATGTCCCTCACTCTGGGAGGTCTCCCCTCCTTCACTCTAACCCTAAACTCAGCCCTAATGGACAGGAATTGGCCCCTCATCCATCCTTGACCTCCGTAGCACTTAGCATTACATCAGCCCAAGGCTGTATTGCCGTGTGCTGACTTTGGTCATCAAGCGTCAGCCTCCCTAGGAGCCCCTTGAAGACAGGGGCCTTTGTCTTGGCTTTGTCCAACCCTCTGCCCAGCCCAGTGCTTGTGAAGGCCCTGCCCCGCGATGGTGCTAATCAGTGCTCTCCTGCTGATTGGGTAATGACCTGACCTAACTGGGCAGCAGGTGCATCTGTAAGAGAAAAATTGTTGCTCCTGCCCCTTTGGTTCTGGAATAGATTACAGTTGGAGCAAGGCAAACAGGGCCAGGAATTGCAGCAACATGATAGAAAGTGAGAGTTCAGCCCTCTATGTTGTGAGACCTTTCACTCATTATTCTTTGCAACAATCCCTCAAGGTAGGTACTATTGTTCAACTCATTTTGCAGATATGGAAACTTAAGGTACAGAGAAGTTAAATTCCTCCAAGGTTATGTGGCTAGTAGCCACAAAGCCAGGAACTGAATGCAGGTTATACTGGCTCCAGCACCCTTGTCCTTAACTACCATGCTGTCCTAGAGACTATTCCTTACTTACCATTGCAGGCAGGACGTTAGCACACACCGGCTGGCTCCCTGGCATGCTTGCCGCACCTCTGAGTGGCCGGGATCCTGGCCCTGATTGCTGTACACTCTGGTTCTTTTGGCAGACTGCTCCTTTGGGAGAAGGAGCTTTACAGAAACCAGCCATCTTGGGAGTCCGAGCCTACACCTTGAGCCTGAGAAGCTGCCTCCACTCACTGCCATGGGCTCATCCCCAACTGTGTCATCTGCTTTGTGCTTTAAGCAAAATCTGGGAGTCATTCCAAGGGACTCCTGGACAAGGAGGAAGACCGGGAGGCAGGCCTCCATCGGGCCAGATGTTCTCTGAAGGTCAAAGGAAAAGAGGGTCCTGGAACCTTTTTAGTGAGTTTGAGGTGCAGGGAGTAGAAAGTTGGAGGGAAAATATCATTTTACCATAAGGACATTTGCACTAGAGTGTTTATCGCAGCTCGACCCACAAATGGGTAAATAGACTATGGTATATGTAGACCGTGGAATACAATTCAGCCAAAAGAAAAATGGAGACTTTACATCTTTTTGTATTTACCTGGATGGATTTGGAGAACATCCTCCTGAGTATCACAAGAATGGAAAAGCAAGCATCCAGTGTACTCCGTACTAATATGAAACTACATGCCCACACAAGGGAAAAAAAACAATTAAATTCAAGCAGGGGGAGGGGAAAAGGGTGAGAGGGGGTTTGGTGTGCTCTCCCTACATGGCACACCTCTTGGGTGAAGGGCTCAACTACAACCTGGACTCTACCTAACAAATGCCAAAAATAGAGCCTGATCATTTGTACCCTTATATTAATCTGAAATTTAGAAAAAAAGAAAGTTGGAGCTTGCTAGCTTGCTTTTTTTCTAAAAAAGAAGCCTGTTACCAAATCTAGAAAGTAGGGGCTGGCCGCTCCTCCTCAGGGTCAGCAAGTGGGATGTAGGTTTCTGGAGAAATAGAACTAAAAAAAACAGAGAATTCAGAGAGGTCTGTGGCAAGGCAGGCAGGTCAGAAGTGTATTCTTGCCTCATCTTCCATGCTGTTAGTCACCACACATGACTGCAGCTTCTGCATTCTTGGGGCAGGTATATAGAGGATTTAGACGCAGGCTGCTGCCTGATGGCCATGACTGGGAGAGCGAACCAAGTTCTAATCCTGCCTCTGCCACTGGTTAGCAGGGGACCAAGGTTAGGGCTCACTACCTTTGAGTTCCAGTTTCTGTAGCTGAACATCAAGGGAATTAGACTAGCTGATCTAGAAGACAGTTGTGCATTCTGGTTAAGAGAGCTCAGGCTTGGGCTCAGCGCCTGTAACTCTGTGGCTAGGGCGCCGGCCACACACACTAGGGCTGGCAGGTTCGAACCCAGCCCCTGCCTGCCAAACAACAATGACAACTACAACAAAAAAAATAGCTGGGTGCTGTGGCGGCACCTGTAGTCCCAGCTGCTTGGGAAGATGAGGCAAGAGAATTGCTTGAGCCCAGGAGTTTGAGGTTGCTATGAGCTGACGGCACTCTACCAAGGGTGATACTAAGACTTTGTCTCAAAAAAAAAAAAAAAAAACCCTTACAACAGGAAGTAAGGACCATGATTGTTACTGAACTTGAATTGGGTAACTGCACAGGGTCATGGACTAAGAGGAAATGCAGCCGGGATTTGAAAGCAGGCAGTCGGACTCAAAGCCTGAGCGCTCTCTCTCTCTCTTTTTTTTAAGAGACCAGGTCTCGTTCTGCCTCAGGCTGGTCTTGCTCTGGCTCAGGCTGGTCTTGAACTCATGAGCTCAGGCAGTCCAGATGTTTTGGCCTCCGAGAGGCATGAGCCACTGCGCCCAGCCCATCCATACATTCTTCTCAACCTATGATAGCAATGATTTGTCCCTAGTTATAAATTTCAATAACTGTATCCCACACAGATAGGAGAGACAGAGGAAAGCTTCCATTTCAGTGGCAAATTTCATTCCCTTTCTGTGGCCCCCCACCCCCAATCAGGTTCCCATTTTGGTAGCATTTTGTTATTGACATTGTTATTTAATATAGAAGGGGGGGAGCTGCCACAGTTTCCTTTCATCCTCTGGTCTGGTTTAAAAGTTCAAACACCTCCTGCAATGGAACCCCTTAGCTCCCCTGAGACTGCAGGGTCCTGTGTGTGCCTGTGGTATCTGAGAAGATTCTGTGAATATCCACAGAGGGCATTTTCCAAAGAGTCAGCTGAAGATACCAGGGAAGTGGATTTTGAATCCTGCCTGGGGGAGCCTGCCAGGGACATTGCCTGACTCAAGCTCCTGCAGGGGAAGTCTGGGATCAAGTCTAACCTGGCAGGAACAGAGCCCAGAATGGAATATGCTATGACCGGACCAGCCTCCTATCTCCTCTTGGCCAGCCTGAGTGAAAGATCAGATAGCCGGAGCTGGCGGTACAAGGAGATTCCAGCATCATGACCCAAGAAGCGATTTCCTACTGAGAGTAAGCAGGGGTTACCATGAACTCTGATTCTCCTCACAGGTCTCTGGGATTATAAGGAACCTAATAGAACCATTCTTCCTAGCTTGGCCTCAGTTTCCCCTTCTGGAAAATCTCCCTAGACAGTCTCACAGCACATTGTTTTAGAGGTCATTTACAGCAACAGGAAGTAGGAGGAACTTCCTTGCAGAGTTAAAGGACTACAGGAACACATGGGGATTATGAGATGACAGGCCCTCATGTGTTACTGATCACCTCCAACAGTCATCACAGCCGGCGCTTCCTGAGTACTCCGAGCATTCTTCCAAGCAACTACTCTGTCACCACAACCCTAGCAGACAAGTGTGTAACAATCCCTATTTTACAATTAAGACAAGTTGAGGAAAGCCTGGGGCACCAGCTAATACATTGCAGGTTTGGGCTGGAGCCGTGGGCCCCTAGCTGCCTATATCTGGACCTCAAGGGGGACACTCAAACCCTGTTCGCAAGGGACTTCCACTCTAGCAGATGCACAGTGGGCACTCCATGAATAAGGGCTTCTAGTGGGGGCAGGTGCTGGGGCACAGGCATTGACAGGTGAGTAGGTACCCAGATCTGCACGTGCTAAGTACCAGGGCAGAGCCTGAGGGGGTTGTAGCAGAGAACAGTCATTGAGGCCAGGGTGCTTCCGTGGTGGGAGGGTGCTTTACAGATTTAGATGCTAATTTCTCACTGGGAGTAGAGTTACGGTACAGAGATGGGTGACAAGGTGGAGGGGGCGTGGTAAGCAGTGCAAGTGTGCAGAGCCCAGGGATCCAGCCCCAGGATTGAGAAGGGACCTCTGTCCCACCCTCTGACCCTTCTACCTCTGCCCTGCTGTGAACTCCACCATCACAGTGTGAGTAACAGGAAGGAGACCTTGGGCTTTGGACATTCGTTAGTAAAACCCATGGGGGAAGGGGAAGTGGGGAGGGAAAGGAAGCTGAGCCATCCAGCTCCCTCAGGCCAGGAGCCAGCCTGGTGCCCCTACCCTTAACCCCATCCTGCCCCTACTAGCCTAGGCAGTCCCTGGTGGTGGCCAGGGGCCCAGCTGCAGAACCACCAGGGACATCTGGAGGCCTGTCCCCAGCATACTGAGTAAGACTTTAAAGACTGGTGTGTGCACCCCTCCAGCATCATGCCCTGGTCAGGTGATTGTAGGTGCCCAGCCCTCCCCTACCCCATCATCACCTATGAATAATCAAGCTGCCAAAAAGAAGTGCTGTTTTCTTTAAGGTGAAGCTCCATACTTTTGAAGGTTTTTGAATTTTTGAAAATCTCTGCAGTGGTTCATTTTATCACTTTTCCAGGAGGCTTTGGAACAATTTGTATGTGGGCTTTTAAGTCAAGAGTTTAAATGGAAAAGATAAAAATTCCTAGACCAGCGGGAGGGAGGGAGGTGTCTGTTGCCAGGCAGCTCAAGCCCTCCTGCCAAGGCCCAAGCTGAGCACCAGGTGGGGGCTGGCAGGGAAGCCCTGCTCCCTCCAGCTGGTCTCCCATCCTCCTGCTCTTCTCCTTCAGGATGTGAAGATCTTCCGGGCCCTGATCCTGGGGGAGCTGGAAAAGGGGCAGAGTCAGTTCCAGGCCCTCTGCTTTGTCACCCGTCTACACCACAATGAGATCATCCCCAGTGAGGCCATGGCCAAGCTTCGGCAGGTGGGTGCCTCCCCAGGACCTGCTCTGACCTGGTGCCCTGAGTCCTGTACCCAACCCGGGCCCACCCCAACCTCAGTCTCCCACCCAGCTCCTCATCTGCTGTTCTTGGACTTGGTGTCCCTGCCCTACCTTAGCCTTCTCCTCGGGCACCCATCCACCCTAGACTCCTGAGCCCTCTTATTTTGCTCCAGGATAAGCCTGACCTCATAGCCCCAGAGCTCCAACCGAGCCCCAGCCCCCAAATTTCTTCAGTCCCTGGTCCCAGCTCTCCCATTTACACGGAGGTTAGGTAATTGGCCTCTGACATCAGATCCCGCACCACGTGCCCTCCATCACTGATTAGCTGACATTGGACAAGTTCCCTTGCCTTCAAAGCCTCAATTTTCTTATTTAGAAAATGAGTTTATAGAGAAAATTCAGTGAGATAATGTATGAAAAGTGTTCAGCTTAGTGTTCAACCCCCCTAAAACAGCTGACCTGCTCCTGGCCCCTTAGACTCTAGGCCTCTCTCCACCCTATCCTGCCCTGGCTCCCCCACCCCCGACCCCTTTGCCTGCCCTTCCAGAGAGACTCTGTTCCCTGGATCCTGATCCAGAGGGCAGGGAAGATGGGCAGAGAGCATGCTGAGCCCAGGTAGGAGTGGCTCCTTTTCTGCACACAGAAAAACCCACGGGCCGTGCGGCAGGCGGAGGAGGTTCGGGGCCTAGAGCAGCTGCACATGGACATGGCTGTCAACTTCAGCCAGGGGGGCCTGCTAAGCCCGCATCTCCACAATGTGTGCGCTGAGGCGGTGGATGCCATCTATACCCGTCAGGAGGACGTCCGGTTCTGGCTGGAGCAAGGTCAGCCCAGTGCTGGGCACTGCTTACCGCTGGGCAGAGGGGAAGTAGGCAGCAGTGGAGGGGAGGGGTGTTATGGTTAAGTGGATCTTTCATTCAAGAGGCATTTATTGAGCACCTACAGAGATGTTTTGACATTGGAATCAGAGATGTGACGCACAGTCCCTGTCTGTCCAGAGCTTCCTGGGGGATACATCTGCACAGTTAAATATGGTTAGTGATGAGCTGAAGCTAAGAGTGCTCCTGAACCAGGATGCAGTGGGCCAGGGAGGAGGTGGGACCGATGTGGCTATTCAGTGGAACGAGTCAGCCCGATGAAAGGGCCCTATTGCAGGTAGGGACACAAGACTGTGTTAGGCTCTGCAGAGAGAGAATCCTAGTCACTTCCCCTCATCCCTGCCCTTAGTGAGGACACAGAAGTGGGATATTCTGTCATGGCAGCAAGGCACAGACACCCATTCCCCCTGGCACCTCTCAGAAGTCAGCTTCACACTGTCCCTGGTGCCAGCATCTCTCCCCAAGATCCTCAGGAATCCTCCCTGTGTGGCCCGTACCCTATGACCTCTGTGACTTTAGTGCTGGCCCGTCTCTGGGGGCCTTTCCCAGGACTGCCCGCAGGTCCTCTGTATAGAGGGGATAAGTCACCATTCCAATTCCAGGCCCCCGGTGCTTCTGCCTGGCCAGCTGAGCACTAGAGAAGTTCCTGTTCCTTCCAAGGGCAGGGCTGGGTTTAGAAATGGCCAGCAGAGCTGTAGTCGTGCCCCATCCAACACACTCCCCTGTCATCTGCATCTCATACCAAGGTGCAGGTTTGATATGAGCACCCCCAAAGCTGGTCCTTCCCGCGGCCACTGAGACACACCAGCTAGGTCCCTGCCAACACCTGACACATGCACGTTCTCCTGTCTGACCCAAGCCCTGGCCACCCTGAGCTCCCCTCTGTGGACATGTTTGTGCTGTCCCTTCCCAGCCTGGCCCTACTCAAATCACCTTTTTTAAAGAAGGCTTTGATTCCCTACTCTGTCTCCCCATGCTTCTATTTCAGCACACTCCAGCATGGTGCTTTTTTAAAGCATTGTGTGACAGTTTGGCTGAGTAGAGGCCCTGACGTCAGACAGACCTGGGTTCCAGTCCTGACTTCACTTACTGTGAACCTCAGACAGATCATAAAACTTCTCCGGACCATTTTGGCATCACTAGAACAGGGATGGCAGTATCTTCGGGGTGATAGACATACTGCATGTCGGGTTCTTTGCACACAGTTGGGACTCCATAGATGAGGGTCATTGTTATTTAATCTGTTTCTCCCCCTAGCCTGGTGAGGAGCCTGACACCCAGGTCTTACCCTGGGTGCCTGTGGCAGCTAGGGGACAGAGGCGTCTGTAAATGCCTGTTGAATGACTGAAGAGGCCAAGTAGGGGACAGCTCCCATCCTGTCTCCACACTGATCCTTGTCTATATCCCCCAGGTGTGGACAGCTCTGTGTTCGAGGCTCTGCCCAAGGCCTCAGAGCAGGCGGAGCTGCCTCGCTGCAGGCAGGGAGGGGACCGTGGGAAGCCCTGCATCTGCCACTATGGCCTGAGCCTGGCCTGGTACCCCTGTATGCTGAAGTACTGCCACAGCCGTGACCGGCCTGCACCCTACAAGTGCGGGATCCGCAGCTGCCAGAAGAGCTACAGCTTCAACTTCTATGTGCCCCAGAGGCAGCTGTGTCTCTGGGATGAAGACCCCTAGCTGGCTGGAGAGAGGAGTGGGCCTGGAGGTGGCTGCTCTGGGCCCACTGCTCCTCTCCCAGCCAGTAGAGGGGTGGCAGCTCCTCCTGATGCCTTATTTCCCTCTCCCCACTGCCCTGGCCCCAAGCCTCAGCCCCCTCTGGCCCCATCCTGCAAGACTGTGAAAGGGGTGCGGCCTGGCAGGGGGTCACACATGAAGGCAGCCCCCACTTCCACCCTGTGCCTTCTTTGGGGACAGAGGAAGAAAAGGGCTCTCCAAACTTGCACCCCTCCCCTCCATCATCTCCCCTGGCGTGTTCACTTTCAAGCAGCCAGAATGTGATGGTCCATGAACTCGTTAACGGTTTTAGACCCTAAAAGGAGTCTATGCCTGTTCCGCCCACCTCCCCACACACATCTGGAAGGCGCTGGCCTCGCACCTTCCTACTCCCCAACAGCGAGGGGATCTTCACCCTCCAAGAGGGAGTTGTTGGGGACACAGCCCCCATGCCCAATAGGTGCATTCTTTTCATTTCTGCCGCCTAGGCCACCTGTGGGGCAGGGGGAACGCCCCACCTGGGAGACAGACCACATGTGCCTTTCACCAGACCTGGACTTCGCAAGAGCAGGCACCAGTGCTTTTCCCTCGAAACAGAAATATTTTTGTAAGCTTCTGGGGTGGAGAGGGAGCATGAAGTATGAGGAAAACTTGAATTCCAGATTTTTAATGCAAAATATTTATCATTTGTACCAGAAATAAAAGTTTTAAATTTTTACTTGACTGCCCACGCCAGACCTGGAGTTTGGACAGACCTTTTAGCCAATGCTGCCACCTGGTGTCTGAAGTGTCCCTGTGGCCTATCTTGGCACGACTTCTAGAGTGGGAGGAGGAGACTTGGGGAAGGGTGTTCAAACTCTCAAGAAGACATAGATGTAACGATAATAAGCCTGCTCGAAGGCAAGAGATAAGACTGAAACTCTGCAACCAGACTTCAAGTGCTCAGATCCAAGCCCTGCTGCTTTCTTGCTGTGCAGTCCTGGGTCAAGTTACTTTATCTCTCTGTGCCTCAGCTCTCTCAGCTATAAAATGAGCTTTCTTGGGTGGCACCTGTGGCTCAGTGAGCAGGGTGCTGGCCCAATATACCGAGGGTGGTGGGTTCAAACCCAGCCCCGGCCAAACTACAACAAAAAATAGCCGGGCATTGTGGTGGGCACCTGTAGTCCCAGCTACTCGGGAGGCTGAGGCAAGAGAATCACTTAAGCCCAGGAGTTGAAGGTTGCTGTGAGCTGTGATGCCACAGCACTCCACCAAGGGAGATAAAGTGAGACTCTGTCTTTAAAAAAAAAAAAATGAGCTTCCTTGTGACACTTAAGTGAATTCTTGCATGGCAACTACCTAGTACACATTGAGTGCTCACTGTTAGCCAATGTTAATATTGTTACTATTAGTGAAAAAAGCTGACATTCCTATATCAAAAAACCTGAGACAACTAAATCTGGAAGGCTCTTCACTTCCAAAGTATCTTTTTTTTTGAGACAGAGCCTCAAGCTGTCACCCTGGGTAGAGCGCTGTGGCATCACAGCTCACAGCAACCTCCAATACCTGGGCTCAAGCAAGTCTCCTGCCTCCACCTCCCAAGTAGCTGGGACTACAGGCGGCCGCCACAATGCCCAGCCATTTCAGCCATCATTGTTTGGCAGGCCCGGGCTGGATTCAAACCCGCCAGCTCAGGTGTACGTGGCTGGTGCCTTAGCCCGTTGAGCCACAGGCGCCGAGCCCCAAAGTATCTTTTCAGTGTAAAGAGGCTAGAACAGGAAATGCTGGAGGGCTAAAGAGGGAGGTGCAGGTTGCATTTATTAGGGAAGGCTTCCTGGAAGACATGGTGTTTGGGCTGAGGCTGGAAGATGGTAACAGTTTGGCCAGGTGGAGACTGAAGGGTTCCAGGGGCTGGGAGAGTCTAGTGGGTTCCACAGGGAACTCCTTTATCAGGAAGGAGGCGATGAGGGAGTCACATCCTTCCTCAAAGAGCTTAGAGAGGGGGTGGCACCTGTGGATCAGCGAGCAGGGCGCCAGCCCCATATGCCGAAGGTGTAGGTTCAAACCCGGCCTCAGCCGAACTGCAAAACCAAAAAATAGCTGGGCGTTGTGGTGGGCGCCTGTGGTCCCAGCTGCTCGGGAGGCTGAGGCAAGAGAATCGCCTGAGCCCAGGAGTTGGAGGTTGCTGTGAGCTGTGTGACGCCACAGCACTCTACCGAGGGCGATAAGGTAAGACTCTGTCTCTGGAAAAAAAAAAAGACCTTAGAGAGGGAAGGGGCCGACAGGGCAGTCCCCTTAACTCTGCCCCCAGCACCCCAGAACAGGCTGCTGCTCTCCCTTGAACCCATGCAGGCCAGAGGGTTGGGGGAGCCAGGCTTGTTTGGCCTTGGTCAGGCTGAGGGTCGATGGGGAGATGGCCCTTTCAGGTGGGCATGCCTCCCTTTTAATCTGTTTTCAAGGACGAGCTTCAGCCTTGCTGAGGGATCCAGGAAGGAGGTGCCCCTCCCCACCCCTGGCCTTTTCTTCCTCGCCCTATTTCTTCCCCTCTCAGTACTGAGCCCCAGCTGCTACTCCAGGTGGGGGCGGGGATCTCCTGAGGAAGCCCCTCCCAACCTATGTGTGTGCCTCTATTGCTGAGTATGCTGTCCTTAAATTCTCTCTACTGACTTGCAATCCAAAAATAATGTTTTCTTAAAAAGCAATGTTTCTCCCAGAGTTGGAGTGTTCTGATCTTGTTTGACTCTCACACCTCCCAGCCTGCCTGTCCCCGGCGGTGAGGAAGCTCTGGACACTGTCACTGGACATCCCTGCCATCCACTTTTTCCTGGTCTTAGAGGATAAGGAGAATTAAGCTTCCCTGAGACTTTGGGGCTGACCCTACACTCTGCAAAGTAGATGCCTCCCGGGGACCACATTCCGGAGGCTGTGATAAACCACCCTCCTCCCCATCCCTTCAACCCCACTCTGTCCCACCACTTGAAATTCCGTGATAGTCACTTCTCTGCAGAGATTCTCAAGTTTCGGTGTGCACAAGAATCATCTGGGAACTTGTTAAAAGAGATGTAGATGATCAGCTATTTGAGAAGCACTGAATGAGGCTTTACTAACCCCAGAAGGCCTTTGTGGCCATGTTAGAACACTTGGGGGGTGATATCTGACCCCTTTCTCTATGGGCTTTAGGTCTCGCAAAGCACCTTCATGCAACTTAGCCCATTGGTTCCTCAAAGTGATCCTGTAATATTCTATAGCTGAGGCTCACCTGTAAAAGTGTGTGCCTTGCCCAAGTTTAGATAGCTCGTCAGAACAGGTCTGGGATCCAACCCTGGGCCTTGTCCCATGCCACCTCCTACCCCAGATGGTTTTATCAGGTTGGCCAGCCACCTGCAGGTTTGGGTGGGATAAGCAGTGTGGCACCCTGGCAAGGCCAGTCCCCATAGTAGCACTGAACATGGGGGTGGAGGAGAGTGTTCAATGCTTCCCTAGGAACAAAGTTGTTAAGAACAGGCTCCTGATTGGCTCCTCTGCCCAGGTACACAAGGTACCCTCTAGAAAGACGAGAAATCTAACCCTCAGGAGAAATGCCGTGCCAGGCACTGCTGGCAGCCTCACCCAGGCTGGGCTGGGCCATGTTGGCTGGAAGGCTCTCTCCCTTCAGTCTGGTCAGCCATGGGAAAACTTAGGGGGGAACTACGGGGCCCCACAGTTGGCGGACCTCTATCCCAGTGTCTTCACTGGACCTGGGAATAGTGGGTGGAGTAACCCTCTGGCTTCAGCCAATGAGAAGTGCCCACAGATGGGCGGACCCAAGTGCGTACTGTGTGTTCCCTGCTATTTACCCTTCAGCACCACACCTGTGGCTTCATCCCTTCAAGGCTGTAGCTCTCCCGGAGAGCCAGAGGCTCCATCACCCTGCCTCCAGCTCCCTCCTCTTCAGCCCTCTCTTATTTCTAGCCTTCTGCACCTCTGTCAATAAGCAACACTTTCATTAAAGGCACACAGCTGAGTTGGCTCTGTTTTCCTGCAGAGACTGATAACCACTCTGGGATGTAGAAGGGTGCACAGGAGAAGGGACGAGGACGCAAGTGAGGTGACAAATACAGGCTCTCTCAGCAGGGACTCAGCGAAGGGCCGGAGCTCAGAGGCTTCTGGTGGAGCAACTCCAGGAGCCAGGCCCAGCCTTTCTGGGTGGTGTCCGCATCCACTCCGAGAAAACTAAGTCCCGGTCCCTGGCTCCTGGTGCATGTCACGCTGTGAAAACTCCTGATTCCTGAGCAGGGAGAGGCAGGGCGAAGGGACATTCCACTCCCAGCTCCCTCCTCTCCTGTATCACAGAAAGCAAAAGCCTGAGCGGGAACACCAGGCTCCTCTGACTTCAATCCACACCGATCTTTCTGGATCCCCTCCTGTCATAATGGGAGACGTGTCCCTGTCCTCTCTTCCCTGCACCCAGCCCCTCCCCCTTCCTCAGGGATGCACCCCTCAGGGGAAACCATTCCCTCTCTTCATCTCTCCTTCATGCTTCTTTCCCAGCAGCAGGGAGAGAATTCAGATCCTCCCCTCAAGAACAAAATGAAGGCCAGGTGCAGTGGCTCACTCCTGCTATCCTAGCACTCTGGGAAGCCGAGGCAGGTGGATTGCATGAGCTCAGGAGTTTGAGATCAGCCTCAGCAAGAGCGAGACCCTATCTCTACTTAAATAGAAAAATTAGCCAGGCATTGTGGTGGATGCCTAGTCCCAGATACTTGGGAGACTGAGGCAGGAAGATCCCTTGAGCCCAAGAGTTCGAAAAAAAAGACAAAATGAAGGAGAGAATACTTCAAATCCAGTTTCTTCTCCACCTCTGCCCTATTCTCCTTGATGAACTTTTTACCAGCACCTTCCTCCCCAGCAACCCCTAACCTTGGAATTGCCATCCAAGACTATGCTGCAATCAGCTGTGATGTTTGTCACACGTTACGTATTTTTGAAACTGGCAAACTAGATCCACCTGTCTAAGCAGTTTCAAGGTCCTCCCTGTAAGAATATCATCCCCCTCACTCACTCACGCTGGCCCCCCTCGTCTACTCAGTCCCTGCCTGTATCGTCTGGGGCTCTCTCAACGTCTCACACTGCTGCCTGGCACTTGCTGGTTGTTCCATTTACTTTCCCCCTATTAGCTAGGATCTCAGCTCAGACATCCTTTCCTGATGTCCACAATTTCAAGTAAGGTGTGCTGCCACAGCCCATGGACCCGCTTGTTTCCTGGTAGATCACATGCCACAGGGTGGGGGACTTGCCTGCTCAGCTGGTCCACAGGCATCAACAGACTGTGAACTTTCTGTGGGGGGTACAGTGTCTGTTAGACTCCTAGTCCATTGTATGACTCCAGTGGGTACTCATAGAGCTTTAGTGGATGAATGGCCACTGATCTCCCACGTGTGTGGGTGCAGAGTTGGCATGGAGCTCAGCAGTGTCAGGAGCACAACGGGAGGCAACCCCTTTTAACTGGCAGAGCTGTCCAGCAACAGGACAATAGGACAGACAGCCCAACAAGATCAGGAGCTGCTATCACTGCATTGACTGGGCAGAACACAGCTAGTTGACTCCAACTGAGATTCCATGGTGATGTCTGGCCTTTGATAGTGAACAGGGTCTAAAAGACCCAACAGTGTTCACATCTCCACCTTGCCTGGAACAGGGCCCTCATGTCTGGTTCTTGCAGCTATGGATGGGTACTCCTGGTTGAGGAGACCTCTCCAGCGTCTTGAAAGCAGGAGAGCAAAAGTCAGGGTCACACGCACCCATCACCACGAGAGGGCGTGCTGAGCCTAGACTTGCTCAGAGAGGGCAGGTACACCATGAAGGTCTGAGGTGGACTGGGAGAACCAGGAAAGGGCTGGCTGAGGCAGCGCTCTGTTGAAGGTAGGGCTAGAAAGGTCCAGCCCAGGCCTTTTGCTGGCCTCAAGGTCAAGAAAAGGTGATTGGAAGACACTATTGTTATATGCTGTTTTTAAATTAAATGCATATTTAATGTTATTATCTATTCTGAACTTTTACATGCAAAATGAATTTGTGTATACTCCCCTCTCTCAATGTAGGGAAAGGCTGGGTACTGGATGGGGAGGATGTCCCTGGTGTGGGGGTATTCAGCATTAGGGATATCAGGGCAGGGAATAACTCTGTATCGTGACTTCAGTGTCCTTTCCCATCCCACTTCCAGACACAGTTGTTTGGTCCTGGTTTCTAGGACCCCTCTTATTTTGTCCCCTTCACCTGTGTTCTGCAAATGCCTCCTGGCAATGGTGCCATCAGATTTACTCTGAGGTGTGATTGGAAACAGTCCTGGCCTCTATTTTGCTTCTGTCTGCTTTTTTGGGAAGCCTGAATTCGGATCTACTCCCTTTGATCATTCCAAGGAAGGGAGCTGACCCCCATCCTGCATCCTCATGCTCTGGGCCCTGTGGCCCATCAGGCAGAAGGACGAAGCTAGAAGGGACTTGTTGCTTGGTGGCTTTCCAGGACACCCCACTCTCCACCTTTCTCCCAGCCCTGACAACTCAATCCAGCTCACACCGCAAGAAGTGGGAGTGAGCAGCAGGGCTTACAGCCAGGAAAGCCACTTTCCTCTGCTGAAGTGGAGAAAGACCCACCTCCCTCCCTGCAACACCTTCTCCAGGGCTATAGACCATTTCCAGCCAATGCCTCTAGAAGGGGAGGCTTCACAGATAGAGCCCTCTGTCCTTGAAGTAAAGGAAGATGAACATATGCTCAAGTAGAAATGGAACCTGGGGAGCTAGTGACTCCCTAGATGTGCAGCCAATGGGGTTAGATGCTACTCCAGGAAGACCAGTTTTGGAACTACAGCATCCTGGAGTAAGGGTTTGGCTATTCGCTGAAGAAGTCCTCCACCTGTCCAGAAGGGTTGGGTAAAAGAGGTAGGGATAATTTGCATTTTATTTGCATTCATTTGCATACAGCTCTTTTGATGTCCAAAGGCACTGAAATTTCCTGTCCTTGCTTTTTGCTCCCTTTCTTTATTCTGTTCCTTTCTAACCTCCAGGCAAACTTCTCTCTCTCTTTCTCTCTCTCTCTTCCCCACAGCTTTTCCTCTTCTAAGCAAACAGGAACATGGAATATCAGGCCCAGGGGGTTGGCACCTTCCTCACCACCTTTCTCCAACTCAGAACTCAAAAAGCTAGTGTTGTGGAGATTATGAGGCCTGGAATAAAGGGGTCTTTTGGACTCTCATTCTAGGTGTCTGGTTGAAAAGGAGTAGCAAACATGTCAGAAAGAGAAAGAATGAAAGTTGTTTACCTTCCTCTTCTTCTGCCTCCATGTGTGATGCTATGTGCCTACCCAACGTATGAGGGGGTCAGAATTGTATCTAGTTTCTTTCTATTTTAAGTTATCTGATAAGAGAAAGAAGGAGAAGAAAAGGAGGGGACAAGTTTAGAAATTAGAGAGCAAGGTTAAAAGCACTGACTTTGGGGTGAGGCAGACTTAGGTCTAAATCTCAACTGTGCCACCTGCTAACTGCATTAGCCTCCTTGAACCCCAATTTCCTGTCTTTAGAAGGGACTAATAATTGTTACCTTCTGATTAAATTGATGGTGTGTTCAGCACCTTGCACAGTTCTTGGCACCTAGGAAGCATTTGATCCGTATTTATTCAAAGAGTAAATGAATTGCTGAGAAGTAGTATCAGCCACCCTTTCCCGACCCCCACTCCTCCCACCTTTTCATCCTCTCACCTCCCCACTCCATGTTTGGAATCCAAAGCTGTGTTTTCAAAGCTGTGACTCAGTACACCCCCCTTCCAAGAACTCTATCTCCCCCATGCCTGTGGGGGCCCCAGAATCCTAGGCAGCTGGAGCCAGAAGTCCTTTGGAAATTGTCAAAACAACTTTTCTGGCTTTTGGAAAACTAAAGCCCAGGAAAAAATTGACTTTGCACATGGAAAAGAGCAACAAGTCAGAAAATCAGACCCTCTGAACATACGACCATGCAAATGATGTGCAAACAGAGATGTGGAAATCACAAGCACACAAGAGTATATAAACTGTGTGCAGGCATTTTTCTAGGATGATGGCAGGTGAGTACAGTTGTAGATAAGAAAGGGACCTCAGGGAAGGGGCCAAACCTGAAGTGGGGGAGGGGAGGGAAAGACCAGGGAAGAGGAGTGAAGGAAGGGACAGAGGCTGAGAGTGTCCTGAGAGGAACCCTTGGGGTCATTGGGCCTCCAAGAAGCCTTTGCTGACCCTTTCCCCCAGCAGGAAAACAAGAAGCTCCCCTCCTCTTTTCTTGCCAAGTGTGGGGGTAGAGAAGGTCAATGTGGCTAGACTGGGGATAGTGACTTGTATGAGCCTGAAGAAGCACTAAATACTTCTTATTCCTCCAGGGACCCTGTGGCATTAGTGAACCCTTTCTGATAGCTGTTGTGTGCCCAGCACTGTTCTCTGTAGGTGCCTGGGGTGGGGATTAACAACCAGGAGGTGAGCGGTAAGAAAAGGCCCACGTGGGCAGCGCCTGTGGCTCAAAGGAGTAGGGCGCCCACCCCATATGCCAGAGGTGATGGGTTCAAACCCAGCCCCGGCCAAAAACTGCAAAAAAAAAGAAAGAAAAGAAAAAAGAAAAAAGAAAAGGCCCACATAACCTGCCATACAAGCTGTTAAGAACGTTGAAGTATGAGGCAGGCCAGTGGCTCACACCTGTAATCCTTGCACTCTGGGAGGCCAAGGTGGGTGGATTGCTTGAGCTCACTCAGCCTGAGCAAGAGTGAGACCTTGTCCCTACTAAAAAAAGAAAAAAAATAGAAAAACTAGCTGGACATAGTGGCACAGGTCTGTAATCCCAAGAGGCTGAGGTCCAAGAGGATTGCTTGAGCCCAAGAGTTTGAGGTTGCTATGAGCTATGACTCCATGGTATGCTATACTCTGCAGGATGATAAAGTGAAACTGTCTTAAAAACAAAAAAATTGAAGTGTCGTGGCAATTTAGTAAAAGATCATTTCCAACTTCAGAAAGGAGGGGGCATTTAATTGTTCATAGATGGAATATAGCACAGAGCTTTAGGGCAAGAGCCCTGATACTTAATAGCTGTGTAACGTGGGCAAGCTCTGAAGCCTCATCTTCCCCATCTGTAAAATGGAAATAATAATAATACCATGTACAGGGTGTTATGAGGACTAATTGGAACCTAAAAGCACTGAGGAGTTGGTCAGCACAGAGCCTGGCACATAGTGAAAACTCAATAAACTCTGGGTGATATATAATAATAGAAATTATTGGGGTGGATAATGGACATACAAGTGGAAAGAATATTGTAAGCAAGGCAGACAGAAAAGCCCAGAACTTTTCTGTGAGCAAGAAACAGTCCTTAGGACTAAGGTGAAGGTATGTTGACAGGGAGTCCTATCTGAAAAGGAAGACCACGCCAGGTTCTGTGGCTCATGCCTATAATCTCAGCGCTCTGGGAGGCCCAGGTGGGTGGATCACCTGCACCCAGGAGTTCGAGACCAGCCTGAGCAAGAGTGAGACCCTGTCTCTACTAAAAATAAAGAAACTAGCTAGGCATGGTGGCAGGCTACTGTAGTCCCAGCTCCTCGGGAGTCTGAGGCAGGAAAATCACTTGAGTATAGGAGTTTGAGGTTGCTGTGAGCTATGATCTCATGGCACTCTACCTAGAATGATGACTCTGTCTCAAAAAAAAAAAAAAAAGAAAAGAAAAGAAGGCCAGACCCTACCTTCCTGCGCACACGGTTTTCTGGGCTTCCGTGGAAGTGGTCCCACCAGCTCTGAACCACATACTGGTGGAGAAAGGGGTGAGCTGGGGCTCAGAAGATGAATCTATGATAGGTGTTGTAAAGAGCACCTGAGCGGGAGTCCAGAGACCTGATTTTAGAATATCAACAGGAATTTCGTGCCTTTGATCAAGTAATTTTCCAGCTCTGGAAGGTGGCTGTCTCCCCGGGCACTGGCAAATAACTTCCACATCCATCCTCTCAAAGAGCCCCACAGCAATTTGGTATGCAAGGGAAGGACAGACAAGAAGCAGTTATCTTCACCTAGAAAATGTGCCTCTGGCTCAGTGGGTAGGGCGCTGGCCCCATATACCGAAGGTGGCGGGTTCAAATCCAGCCCCAGAGGAACTGCAACCAAAAAATAGCCGGGTGTTGTGGCGGGCGCCTGTAGTCCCAGCGATTTTGGAGGGTGAGGCAAGAGAATTGCTTGAGCCCAGGAGTTGGAGGGTGCTGTGAGCTGTGATGCCACGGCCCTCTACCCAGGGTGACAGCTTGAGGTTCTGTCTCAAAAAAAAAAAAAAGAAAGAAAGAAAGAAAGAAAGAAAGAAAATGTGCTAATAAGCTGGTACCCATCTAGATCCCCCAGTGTCTCGAGGATGCCAAGGGGGCTAGGTGAGCTTGGCCACCTGCTTAGCCCCGTATGATGCCAGTTATGATCAGCACCTGTCCGTTTTATAGGGAAGTGAAATGAATTCAGGGAGGTGAATTGTCCCATGCCGTACAGCTGGCAAGCGGTTGGGAGGTAAGATTGCAAAACTGATTCTTTCCAGCACACCTCCACGACTTCTCCAAACACCCCAGGTGGCTTGCAGCTCTTACACTTCGGGAGGCTGTCCAGACGGAAGCTCCGGCTCGGGCTGGGTACCCTGCCCGATGTTCCTAAAAAGGGCGTGCTGGACCTGGAGTTTGGGCGCTGCGGCGCCATGGGGAGGGCTTGCCCTGCCGGGTTGGGGTGGACAGGTGTTCCGCGGGGTCGGGATCCGCCCCGGTTGCACCCCCGGCCCCCTCCCCAGGCCCCCAGTTCCCTGTATGCAAATTGCTGCTTTGCATGGGCCCGGGGCCAGGCGCAGGGGCCCTGCCAGGGGGCGTGGCCGGCGGCCCCCGCCCCGCGCCGCGTGCTCACCTGGGGAGTGTGGCAATCCTGGCCGCGCCGAGTGCTGCCCGGGCCGGAGCAGCGGAGCGCGCGACGGCGGCGGCGACGGCTCCGGCAGCAGCTCCCGAGGCGGCTGCGGCCGGGGGCGGGAGCAAAGAGACCCTGGCTTCCCAGGGGGCCCGGCTGGGACAGACGCGGGGGGCCTGGGGGGGCGCTGGCTTTGGCCCCGCCTGGGGCAGGATGGTGAATCTGGAGCCCATGCACACAGGTGAGGGAGGAGGGAATGAGCTCTGACAGGTGTCACTGAGCACGGCCAGGGGCAAAGGAGAGGGACACCGGTCCGGGAGGGAAGGGGTCTTATTTCCCAGCGTCCAGGAGAGGGCGGTGTGCATAGCGGGTCGTCCTGGGGCGGGCACGGGTAAGTGTGGGGGGGACTAAAGGGAGGGTGTCCGGGATAAGAAACCTCGGGAAAGAATGAGGTGGGGGGTGACGGGAGGTGGTTCTAAAACCTCCGATCTGGGGAGTAGCAGTTGTGTAGGACCCGGGTGTGCTGAACTATTGTAGTCTGGGGAGATTGCAGGAGATGGGCGGTTCACTCACTCACCCAGGGGTGTGGACCTGGGAGTGCGTAAGTGAGGAAAATACGTGTATCCACATGTTATGTGTTTGGTGTCCAGGCAAAATGCGTGAAGTGGAGGCATAGTGGGCACTGATGTCAGGGGAGGGGGGCTTAGCAGAGACACACCTGGGGCAGGTGCCGTGCCGCCCATGTATTGATTAGGGCTTGTGCAAGCACGTGTGTCCTGTGTGTGAGAGGTGTGTCTGTCCCAATGCGTGTTGGCAGAGGTAGTGAAGCAGACCCCAGAGGGGCATGCTGTGAGCACTGAAGATACCGCAGGTGGGTTCCAGGTGTGTCTAGATGTTTGCGAGGCGTGCCCACCCTCTGGCTCTGTGGGTCTTGGCACAGCATACAGTGACAGTATACAGTATACTGATAGACTCAGTACACAGTGGGCAAGAGCGCCTCTTCCTTCACTTCCCACCAAAGAGGCCAGAGTTCAAAGAGGAGCAAAGCTCTTCAGAAAGGTGGACCCCAGAAGTGGGTGGGAAGTTCTTTAGGATCAAGATCAGAGACTTCCTGGGGGTTTCCCACCTCCTTGTCTCCTGGAGGCTCCTGCTCTGGGGGAAGTGGGAGGAGGTGGGACTGTTGGGACCCACCAGGGAAGCAGCCTAGCCCCTAGGGGCTTAGAGGATGTAACAGAGAGACAGAGGGGCTGAGGCTGAGGACGGAGGGAGGGCCGACCCCTCATGCTTCTCTCTGCACCGAGCCCCTCTGTGATGAGCCCTCAGACACCACCTTCACCCCATCATGTGGGTGGGGAGGAGGGATCGAACTAAACCCAGGGTGGGGTGTCTCCTGAGGGTGGGGTCTCCGTCTATCCTGGGCTACATTTCCCCATTCCTCTCTCTTCCTCTGCGGGCCACCCCTCCCCAGCTCAGCTCTTCTCTCTGCCTCCCTGCCTCAGACTCAGGGATGTCTGCTCCTCCCTATAAGGTTTCTCAGACTGGGCCCCTTCAGTGGCACTTCCAAAGTTTGGGACTTTTCTGTGGAGTGTCTCTGCCTGGATCTCTATTAGAGGGATCTCTTCGCTGGGTCCTCCTGGAGGGCTTTTCAGTTTGAGGTCATCTTGATAGGGATCTTTCACATGGGCACTGCTGTGGGGTCTGTAAGGGAGGGTCCCTCTTCCCTTGACGGCATGTCTCATCTTGGGCCCCTCTCTAGGGTCCCTTAGTCCAGGATGCTTTTGCAAAAACTTGGTCTTTTTTCTGAGTCCTGTTTCCCCACCCACAGTAATCCTATATCCTGCTGATTCTTGATAAATAGCACTTCTCCTGTGAGTTCCCAGTCCTGAGCCCTTAGGGACACTTCTTCAGTTGATTTACTGGAACAGTTTGGGTGAGGGTAGGAGGAGGAATAGGGGCATACAAACTAGGGTGCAGGCTACCTCCGAGTCCTCCGCTAACAGTGAGGCCCCTGAATCAGTCCTTTTTGCTCTGATAACCAGAGTGTTAGCCATGATTCGGGTCTGCCTGGGGCCTCAGCACTTTGTACTTTATAGAGCATCTCTCAAGGGAGTGTGAAGATATGAGCAGACATGGGGGCTCCCCAGCCCAGTAGGCGCGCCCTACACCCAGGCTAACACCAGGCAGAAGGGTACACAAGAGTGGGGGGGGACCAAGAGGAGCAGTAGGAAGCCAGCGGGGGGGGGGACACCCGCTTTCCTCCACTGCTTTCTTTGCTCCTCTCCTCAGTCTGAGCTGTTCCCCACTCAGGGTTAGGGAAGAAGAGTTGAGTCTCACAGCTGACGCCGGTCAGAGCTCAGGAATGTCATTTGATTTGGTCTGGTTTGGAAGACCTGATTGTGAGAGGGAAAAGAAGACACAAGAGCCGCCTCTGGGGGAGAGCTGAGGTGTTAGCTAGCTCAGAAGTGGGAATGGTGGGTCCCTTGGTAGAAGTGCCCCCCATCAGCAAGTATGCGAGGGAGCACCCGTCTTCCTTCCAAGACGTCAACATGGACACTAGGAGAGAAAGGGGTGGAGCCTCTGCTTTCCCAGAGTACCTGGACCCCCGCCCGAGGTCCAGGACATGCTGACACTCAGCCTGCAGCCTGGGGGAGGTGCCGCTGATGCTTTCCTCAGCGGTTCACAGATATTTAGAGAGGGGCTGCGCCTGGTCATGCCAAGGCCGAAAGCCCAAGGAGGACAAGGCCAGCTTCAGGGTATGATGGTGCCCAGTGAGGAAGATGATGTCTGACTCTTACACAGAGCAGCTGAGCCTCCCCAGGGAAGGGAGTGATGGCAAGGAGCCTACTCAGTTGCTGGCTGAGATAAGAACCCAGAGAAGCCCGGCCCCACCCCACACCTCTCTCACTCACCCCTGGCAAGTGCTGTCCGACAGGTGAAGGGTTACAGCGTCTCAGCAAGTTTCGGTGTTGGCCCATTTTTAGGCTGAGACCCAAGAGCTCGTCCCACCCATCAGTCTCAGCCTCCTACCCAACAGGAACAGGTTCTCACTATCTTAGCATCCTGTGGGACTTTAGAAGAAGTTTTACAGGTCATCTCACCCTGCCCCTCCATGTCAGCTCAAACCCCTGTCCAGTCCTAAAGTGCCACCATGATGCTCTCCTAATGGGTACATCAAATGAGTAGGTGTCATGGCACAGTGGGGGACCTTTGACTCATTTAAAATTTACTTTTAGAAATGACTAGACTGAATTTTAAGCTAATTTAAAAGACAAATGAGATAGCTTCTGGATGTATTTTAAAGGTGACTTAGGGAATGGGTGTTGGAGGAGAGTTTGGGTTCCAGGCATAAAGTCACCTTTTAGCTAAAGACTTGCCTTCTTAAATGTTGGCAGTTTAAAATAAGTTGATTCAGAGAATGATCATCATCCCAGCCTCACCACCTCTTAAGAACTTTTCCTCTCCCCATGATCACTTTTCCGATGAAATCAGAATTTGGAGAATGTTAATGGCTTCCCAGGTAAAGGACAAACTGCAATTGTGCTAAGACAGAAAACCGAAGCTATTCCTTATAATGGAGGAAGGGGTTAAAGTCAGGGCATGGGAAGAGGGCAGGAAGAGAAGGGGACCAGCATCTCAGCCTAAGTGTTTAATTAGTTCATTTATTAGGTGCTTACTTTATGCCTGGAACTGTGCCAGGCAGTTTTTGTTTCGTATTTAATTTAGTCCTTACAACAACCCTGGTAGGTATGTACCTTTATTCTCATTTTTTAGTAAGAAAATTCAAAGTTATATTCAAATATGTAGCTGGGAACCCCCAGCTGGTTAGTGATGGCACTGAGATTAAATCCAGGTTTGTCTGATGCCAAAACCCATTCTCTGAATTCCAGTGCTAGTGAAGCAGGTTAAAGCCACCAGAGGCGGAGGACTTCCTTGGACCTTTCCTGCAGTCTGGCAGCCTCTGACTGAGAGCTTTTTCTCAACACTGTTGAAGAACCCCTGTGGCCTAGTGTGAGTGGAGCAGATCTTTGTTAGACAATGCCCAGCTCCTGACACAGTACTTCATGAGTGGGACAAAGGGGAGCCCATTGGAACAGAAGGCCAGCAGTGGCATAGACCTTTGCAAACGTGTCCAGGTGGTGGCCCACATTAGTTACTCAGCCTATTCGTGCATGACAGACTATCCAGAAAGTTCGAAACTGCAGCAGGAAGCACTGAGGTTAGGCTCCAGAGATGCTTTCCTAAGTGCAGTGGGAAGCGTGGCAGGCTATGGTTGCAGGGTCTCCCCTAGAGCTCAGTGCAGCGTGGATTGTCTGGGTAGGGCCCTGCGGACCTCCGGTATTTACAGAGCTGTCTTCTTTCAATTTGGCCCATCTCAAAAAATTTCTTAAACCACACTGATTCCTAAGGTTGTCTTATATACTTTTCTACTTTTAAGTCTTTGGACTACCCCCCTACCCCTGTTGTGCTTGGCACTGCAGCCACTATACTCCAGGGAAGTAAATCTCTGCCAGAGCCACATACATCCATTGCCCTTGAAAAACAACCACCACCAACAACAGCAACAAAAAAACAAACCAAAAACATTTTCTTGCCCCCTTTCCTGGGGCAGAGGACTTCCACCCGGTCTCTCATTCTGATCATCTCTAGATCTCTGGTGTCTAGACTGCCAACTGCCTGATTACCTGATGCAAATTAAGACTGCCTGCTTGACTGGGATTGGCTGGGGAGCCGAGAATGCAAATTGACTCGCCAAGACTTTATCTGGTTAGAAAGAGTTAAAGTGCTGCCCCAGAGAAGGGGAGGGGGTGGAAAGGGGTCAACACAATTTGAATAAAATATTCTTCTGTCTTTAACACTTCAGTCTTTGGGTGATTTAATAAGGGGAGAAGCTGAGAGAGAGTGAGTTCAAAGTTGCCTCTTTCCTTCCTTCTGCTGACCCCAGAGGAGACTTAGGGGCCTTATAGGTGGTAGCAGCTGTCTGTTAAGGGTAAATGTTTAATTTATTAAAATGAAGCAGGGCAGAGAGGCCAGACCAGCAGCACTTGGGAGTTGGGAGTTGGGCCTGGAGTAGGTAATCTCTTTCTGCAGGGCACTGACCCACTGCCATCCCTTTCTCACTGAGCAAGTTGAAGGAGTAGAGAAGGTAAGGGTCCCCAAAAGATAGGATCTTCAAGGAGGAACATGGGAGTTAGGGTTTGATCTGCAGCCAGTGGGATGACCTCTGAGAACCAGACAGAGAGCTGAGGCAGGAACTGGGGAAGAAAAGTAAAAAGGGCAAGCCCTGGTTTAGGGGCACTCTTGCCTTCCAGGCTGGGGTTATTATGAGACACAGAGCTGGGGAGGAAAGGAGGAGTAATTCTCAGGCTAGCTTAAAAAAAAAAAATTCCCAAACCTGAAAGGAAATGAGGATTGGGAATGGGAAGTGTCCCCCTCCACCCCTCCCCTTGCTAAATTTTTACCAGCTAAATCCTAGTGATAGAAGGAAGTGGCAATGAATGATGCAAAAGATGAGAGACCCTGCAGTGGCGCTGGAGAAAGGGGGAAAGAAAGGCTAGGAGAGGCGGCGAGCACAGGAGGAGGGGATGGGCTCCCCTGCTTATGAATATTCTAATGGTTATATGTTCGGGAATCAGGAATTTGAAAGTCTGATGGTTGTTGTAATTACACATTCATCTTTGCTGTTTAGTTAAAGCCTCATATGTCATAGCAAGAAAAATTGTGACCTGTTATTAAAATCAGTTGTGTTTTCCTGCAGATATCAAGATGAGTGGGGATGTAGCGGATTCCACGGATGCTCGCAACACTCTCAACCAGGTGGAACCAGGTAAGGAAGGGTCTTCTTTTCTGGAAAATGGAACAGGAAAGCAGGGGATGAGAGAGAGTCATTGGAAATTGTTGAACAACGTGGTATCTCTTCTTGCTTGGTCTTTCACTCAATCAGACCCCAAAACTGGGTATTAGAAACTAAAGGAATTCCCTGGAGACATGGAAAAAGCCTGGAATCTTTGAAAAGTAGGTATTGGTCTATAGCAAAATGAAACCTCTGGAACTAAGGAAGAGGACAGATCCTTAAAAATAAAAACAAAACCAAAAAAAAGTTCAAGATCAGTCATATTCCCAGCTTCTCTGGTTGGGACAGAGGCAGAGCCTGTCTTTAGTAGATGGGGGGACCAGGGCCTTTGAGCTCCAGGTAGTTCAACTGTCCCACTCGAACTAACCAAAGAAGACTGTAGAAAGGTTCCCCTTCCAAATAATGTGCACATGGGTGCTATGTAGGCTCAGAGGAGAAGGCCTGGTGCCTGGAGATGACTTGGCTTTGTAAAGGAGAGAAAGAGGACAGAAATAATAGAGAAGAAAGTTTCATAGCTCTTTGTTTTTAACCTCCATAGTTCAAGCCTTGCTTTGAAAGCTCCATATAATTAAAAAGAACTTAAAGGAAGATGAGTATAAATTGTAACACCACCAAATAACTTTAATAGCATCCCAACTAGTCCTCAATTAGTCTTTCATCTGGATCATTAGAGACATAGAAATTAGAAGTGGAAAAGAATCGATGTCCCCCAGAGCTAAAATCTTTTTTCAAGTTTTCTGTGCAGTCTAGTTCTATTCTTTTTTAAGGGACTGGGGTTTGTGTTTGTTTGTTTGTTTGTTTTGAGATAGAGTCTTGCTCTGCCCCCCAGGCTGGAATGCACTACTGAGATTATAGCTCACTATAATATAGAACTCCTGGGCTCAAGTAATCCTCCTGCCTCAGCCTCCCAAAGTGCTGGGATTATAGGCAAGAGCCACTAGCTAGTTTCATTCTTGAAGCTAAAACACTCAGGATCAGGAACAAGGGTCTCTGGAGGGAAGATGTCTGCAGAATGCATTTACCACAAACTTTTCTGCTTCCCAGTTTAATATTGAAATGGCATCTATGCTCGCAGGTGGCAATATACGTGCATAGAACTTTTGTCTTCATAGTTTGCTTTGTGTACAAAGACAGCCAGGCTGCAGGGAGTGTGGGCCAGTTACACTTGTGTTTCAGTTGATTTATTAGTTGAGTACATTTTATTAAGGGCCTGTGGAGGGGGGTTCCTTGTCCTTCCCAGCTAGGAAGAAAATTACGTTTAATTTTGAAAACCCGAGCAAGATTTTACCATCAGTTCAGCCACAGAGAGATGGGCACAGTCCCTGCGCTGACATTCTTCCCCAGAGAAGAATCAGAGTCCAGGAACCGTGATACAAAGTGGGGTTGCCCTTTCCTAGCAGCAGGCTGGCTAGTGCACACTCTGTTCCCCTGGGCTCTATTGCCCCAGATGTGTGGGACACAGCTAAGAGAGTGTCCACGAGGGAAGAAGACCATGCTTAACCAGTGTGTTCTGTTAGTTACCATGACCAAGTCAGGGTAATGGTGTTGTGAGTGAGAGCAAGCCAGGAAACAAAGGGAGTTCCGATCTTGGTGAGGCTTAGGAAGGTCAGTGAGTTGTAGACAGTCTGAGCAAATCCTGGCCTCCTATCTGGGGACTCTAAGCTATGTACAGAGTAGGTTAAGGGAAAAAGGATGCAGACCTAGGTTAGAACCCTTAGAATCTCTCTTACCCAGGATTACTACCAATTCAATACGTGAACTTACACCAACCACTTTGCTTCCTAGAAGGCAGGAACAGATGACCTTTGAAAAGTATAGATTTAGAATCAAACAGACCTGAGAAGTTAGGTATGGCGTATTCCTAGCACTCTGGGAGGCTAAGGCTAATAAATTGTTTGAGCTCAGGAGTTCAAGACCAGCCTGAGCAAGAGTAAGACCTCATCTCTACTAAAAATAGAAAAATTAGCCAGGCATGGTGGCAGGCGCCTGTAGTGCCAGCTACTCGGGAGGCTGAGGGAAGAGGATGACTTGTGCCCAAGAGTTTGAGGTTATTGTGAACTATGATGCCACAATACTCTACCCAAGGTGACAGAGTAAGACTTTGTTTCAAAAAATAAACAAACAAAAACTGACCTGGGTTAAAATTCATAGCTCTATCCACCTGAAAATTTATCCTTATCCCTTTTGTAAAGGGAGAAAATTATTGCCCAACTTAGAGAGTGGGTTAAGAGTTACTTGAGCTGTTGTCGAAAGCCCTTGACACAGTGCGTGGCACATGAAACTGTGATCATCATTATCCCTAATGGCATCATTTGAATTCTGTGTTTCTGGAATGTATAGAATGGCCATCACTTTGAGCACTTCTGAACCACAGGTAGCTGGGGCAGGTTCCCCTTCACTCAGGCCAAGTGTGTCAGCCCTGGAGGCTGGTTTTGCCCCCTTTGCCATTCAGGAAAGGATTCTCTGTGGGTCAAAATGGTGCTACCTGGGACTTCCATGCTGTCTGGCTCTTCACCACCATGAGATCTTTCTCTTTGGGGCTCTGTGGCTGGTAGCATCAATACTTAGGTGATCCTTAAATTACTGCGTTTTTTAAGGGCAAGAAAAAAGAAGTAGCTAATTAAAGTAACCAAACTTCCTGGAAAGTCGTTCTGACTCATTTTTTTACAGAGGAAAGCTCATTATGAGTCACAATGATTACCAACTTAGTTAAATGGCTTCCTTCGGATTGTTAAAAGACAGATTTGTCTTCCCAGCAGCACCTACATTAAGGGGTGGTTTGTCTCTGGGTTTTAAAGGAACTATGAACAAAGGTGACTTAGAAAGCCCCAGCTCCCTGAGAGCACCCTCTGTGCTTGAAATCCCCAAGGGGCACAAGGGTGGGGACTGGGGAAGGGAAGTGAATTTCCCCATCCACACTAGCTAGGAAGGCAAAGGAGGGCGTTCTCGCCCAGACACAGACTTCCTGGCTTGTGCAGACCTGGCCAGCAGCTCATCCTTCCCTTGCTGTGGCCCGCAAGGAAGCTGAGGCATGAAGTAGAATGCCCAAGACCTCAGTGTCCTACTGGCAGCGCTCGGGACTGGACAAGGCTCAGGGCCCTTGTCCACTGCTCTCCCACACTCTCCCTCCTAGGACTCATGCCAACTCCTTCCAGAATTCTGAACTATCAGCTATTCTCTCTTTCCTATTACCTCCCTACTCGTTGGTACTTTTCCTCCACTCTGAAGGCTGACAACCTGTTTTTTCTCCTCTTAATTAAGTAGTGGAAGAGCATATAGCCTTACCCACATTTAAAAAGCCCCCAGCAGCTCTGTAACTGACAAGCCCCACGTGGCAATGTAGCCAACCCTACAACTGCTGACCACTCAGTCACATGGTAGCTGCAGTCACTGGGGAGGTACAATGGGAGGCTCAGGAGGAAGAAAGGGAAGAGCTGTAACATTTACACGGCCTCCTCTCCACCCCCAGGCCCTTGTAGGCAGTTTATATCCACCATCTCATTTAACTCTGAAGTAAGCCTATGAGATACAGACATTATTATCCCCAGTTTTACTGATTAGGAAATCGTGGCTCAGAGTGAAAGATGAGCTCGCCCCAGCCACACAGCTTGTAATCAGGAATCAAACTCAGGCCTGTCTAACTCCATCAGGTTTTATCTTGGGTCTGCCGTTAACTCCCTGCGTATTACTTTGGCAAGTGTTTCCCCATGTGGACCTTTATTCTTCCTCCCCATAAAGGGACAGTTTGGACTAGATAATCTCTAAAGGCTGGATTTTAAAGGATATATATGCAGTTCTGCTCTTCAGAAGTTCCCATCTGTTTCCCACATCTTGCACTTTTGTGTAGATTTCCTCAGTGCCCAACCTGCAAGCGCAGGGTGCAGTGAAATCTCCCTTTCCCTCCTCCCTCTCCCCCTCCCTTCCCCTTCTCCCTTTTTCCCCCTCTTCCCCTCTCCATCCCTCTCCACCCCTTTCCCTAGCTCCTCCCCATTCCATTTTTTCCAGTTTCCCTTTCAGTCCTCTTTCCTCCAACACTTCCAGCTGTCTTGCTGTGTTTGGGCTCCAATCCTCTCCTCTGACCTAGTGTAACTAGCTAGGTAGTCATATAACCAGCATCTATGGAAGACCACTTTGTACTAGAACCTGGACTCAGAAAGGAGAAGAGCGAGCCCCTGTTCTCAAGGGGGTTGCCTTTTCTGTGGGAATTCATGGTTGCATGGATAACAGTGACTACTTGTGTGTGTAAAATCCTTCTCCCTTGGTGCCTTTGGCCTTTACTGTGACTGTATCAGAGTAGGTGTTATTATCCCACTTTGCAGATGAGGAAATTGAGGTGGGTGATGAAAATGTTCACTGCTTTTCCCAAGATTCCATACTTAGCAAATGATGGCACTAAGCCTGAGTCTTTCTAGTGACTTCCTACCTAAGGATAGTGGTGGGAAGATTCGGGTTAATGTGGAGAACCAGGGACAGAGGACACCAGAGTGGCAGCATTGGGGGAGATGCCAAAATTATGGGGAATGACGTAGAGGGGCTGGAGGGGAGCTAGGTTCCCCATAGGTAGACTGGTCTAATCCCAGAAGCAGACACCTTGTCTAAGGGCAAAACATGCTGTAGAGAGAGGTCAGTGATGCTCTTAAGGTCCCAGAAAAAGAATGGGACCCTACTAAGTCCCTAAGAAACAAGCTGAAAATTACAACTAAGGGGTAAGGTTCTAGAAAGGAGCAGGCTTAGAGAGATGAGTGTTGTTTTCAGTCCAAATATTCATAAAATTATTCTTGGGTGGCTCTTGTGGTTCAAAGAAGTAAGGTGCTAGCCCCATATGCCAGAGGTGGTGGGTTCAAACCCAGCCCTGGCCAAAAAAAAAAAAAAAAGAAAATGCAAAAAAAAAACCTATTCTTTAAATGGCAATAAGGACAGGAGGAATCTAGGAAGTACTTGACTACTGTTCCTAATTGAGGCGCATATGTAAACCTGTGCACACACACATACACACACCCCTCTCTCTATGATTAAATGAAAGAGCAGGTGGGAAAGCACTCACTACCATACTAATACAATCCAGCAGAAGGTTGATAATTACCGAAAGCATTCAGGGGACACAGGAGATCCGGGACAAGTTCCCTTGCACCTGGGACTTGAGTTTCTTTATCATAATAGGGGGAAGAAGGTGCTAGGGGAATAAAATGAAGGGATAAGCTATATTGTCTCTAGGGTCTGTGCCTTAATTTGCACCTGCTGTATTCCTTACCTCTCTGGAAGTAAAGGATAACACCACAGGCCTCCAGATACCAAGGCAGAACTGATATGAATTCCTGAGGATGTAAGAATGCAGAGAAGAGACCGGGCATAGTAACTCATGGCTATAATTCTAGCATTTATTCTGGGAGGCTGAGGTGGGAGGATAGCTTGAATTCAGAAGTTCGAGATCAACCTGAGTGAGAGTGAGACCCCATCTCTGCTAAAAATAGAAAAATTAGCCAGGCATTCCAATGGGTGCCTGTAGTCCTAGCTACTTGGGAGGCTGAAGCAGGAGGATTACTTGAGCCCAGGAGTTTGAGGTTGCTGTGAGCTCGGCTGATGGCAGGGCACTCTAGTTTGGAGCATCAGAGTGAGACTCTGTCTAAAAAAAAAAAAAAAGAAGAAGAAGAAAGAAAAAGAAAAAAAGAAAAGTTGGGTGGCGCCTGTGGCTCAAGGAGTAGGGCACTAGCCCCATATACTGGAGGTGGTGGGTTCAAACCCGGCCCTGCCCAAAAACTGCAAAAAAAAGAGAAAAAACACTCAGAGAAGATATATCATCCACACCTCTCTCTTCTTTAGAGCAGTGTTTTTCTACCTTTTTTTTTTTTTTTTTTGAGACAGAGCCTCAAGCTGTCACCCTGGATAGAGTCCTGTGGCATCACAGCTCACAGCAACCTCCAATTCCTGGGCTCAAGCGAGTCTCCTGCCTCTGCTTCCCAAGTAGCTGGGACAACGCCCGGCCATTTTTTTTTTTTTTTTTGGTTGCAGCCGTCATTGTTGTTTGGCGGGCCCGGGCTGGATTCGAACCCGCCAGCTCAGGTGTACGTGGCTGGCACCTTAGCCTGTTGAGCCACAGGTGCCGAGCCTTTTCTACCTTTTTTTAATCTCATGGCATTCTCGAGCCTATAGTTAAACTTCTGTGGCACACTTAAATTACATTGATCAAAAAAAGAGTAAAAAAATAGAATAGACTTACTGTGCTTCGAACTTCTTTCAAAAATAATTTAATTAGTGATCTTTAAAATTTTTCACAGCACACCTAACATCTTCTCACGGCACCCTGGTTGAACATCACTGCTTTAGCCGCATTTCAAAACCACTCCTGGAAAACAAGAAAATCTGCTCTCCTTAAGAGATTTTTCCTCTTCTAGTTGCCATCTCTGAGAAAAGCCAACCCACAATTTCTCATGGCTACCTATTCTCCTCTTTTTTTTTTTTTTTGCATTTTTTGGCCGGGGCTGGGTTTGAACCCACCACCTCCAGCATATGGGGCCGGCGCCCTACTCCTCTGAGCCACAGGTGCCGCCCTTCATGGCTACCTATTCTCATAGGACACTGCTGTCTCTCACCTAAGAACCCTGTGCTGCTGCGTCAGGGTAGTTCCTCTTGTGCTGGCCTTCTCCAACCTTCCCCCATCTGTTTCTGCCTTTGTGACAGGTGAAACTAGAAGCTTCTGATTCAGTACCCAGGTGTCACACTGTGGCGACATTTGCAGGGACAATGGCCCCTGGTGCCAGGAATTGTCTGTCTGCCCCACTGCACACAGGGCACCTTAACAAATCAGACAGCCTCCACCGCAGCTCACGCCTATACTGTGACAACACTGCAGGTGCTGTCTCGGCTACAGAGTCCCAGCCCAGCACCACAGAGTAGGCAGGGAAGGGTCATGCCACTTAGGCGAGCCTTGAGTCGCCAGCCCAGTCCTGCCTGATGCCATTCTCTTTTCATCTTGGAGACCTCATTAAGGATATGGCTCTCCCAGCCCCAGCTGCCAACTCTGCAGCCACCAAAAGAACATGGGCTCCCTTTCTTTCCAACGTAAGAGGGTATAAAAATGAGGGAGCCTGGTGCAGAAGGCACCCACCCATGAGCCATCTTTTATGGTCCGGAGCTCCCCTTAGTTTAGCAATGGTCCTTCCTTAGAGTGCTGGTTCTGAACCAACAGGTGGAAGACTGTTTGGGCTCCAATCCTCTTCTCTGACCTAGCATAACTCGTTAGGTGGTAACATAACCAGCATCTGTGGAAGACCGCTTTGTCCAGCCCTTCTGTGCTTGATAGTACAAAGCTTGGACCTTTACCAGCACCCAATTCAACAGGAAGATCCCTCTACTAGGTGCTTAGACGTGCTATTAACATACCTGGTCTTGAACCTTAAGAAACAGTACACAGACCAGCCTTGGTTATTGGACCTCACCTTGAGGTGTATACCTTAGAGGAGTGTGCATTGTGTATCAGGATGCCCCTTTCCTTTGTTATCCGTGAACAGTGGATACATCTGACCCTGGGTACATCTTCTTACGATCTCCTTTGCAATTCCTCCACTCCTGGAAGTGGGTATCTTTGCAGGACAGGGGGTTCTCAATCCATCCATTGCAGCAGGGGTGGAATGGTTACCCACACACACACTGTTGCCTGGGAGGCTGCGTGTGAGCAGTGTCCAGAGACTCAGCCCCACACTAAGCACCCCAAATTGCAAGTTTCCCCACCCCCAAGGTGGGAGTAATTGATTCTGGTCTCTTGGGTTCAATCTCCTCCTCAACAAAACAATTAGGGCAATGAACACCTGATGTGGAAACGTGCTGAACAAGTGGAAAAGGAATTTTAAAAGAAATGTGTGACCAAATTAGGATAAGTCTTAGGGGCTTGAAGAGTAGCCAGAAGGCAGACAACTGAAGCACAGTTACCAGCTGTCCCGCCCTGTCCCCAGCACACGGTCAGGCAGAGGAGGAGGAACGCACCCAGAAGTCTTCCTTTCTTGGGGAGCGTTGCCAGGAGGGGCAGGGAAATGAAAAGCTGGAGTTTGGGGCAGCATTTGCTAGTGGATCTCCAGAAGGGCTTGCCTAGGACAAGCCACCCCTAGAAACTGTCATGGAGTGGAAGAGAAGAGAAGGGGGTGAGGAGGAGGCTCAGCTTCCCTTTCATCCCGACTCCCCACGGACTCTGCTTTGGAGGAAAGGGGCAGAGTCCCAGGGAAACTTTAAAGGGGAGCTGGATGAAGTCATTGGGCTGGGGCTACATTCCCCCTCATCAGAGCCTAAGGGTCTGTCTGGAGGTACAGGGCAGGGCAGGGTTACAGCATGACCAGAGCCCTCAAAAGTGGTTACGTTTCATTTCTAGGGATTTCAGCCACCAACAATTCAAAGTTCCCACTGGGGTTCTCTGCAGACTAGTGGGCTCAGACTGGTGGGCTCCCTGGTGGGCCCTCTTGGGTAACAGCAGGGGCCTGGGAGACTCCAGGAGGGCAGGCCCTCCTGCCAAGCCAAGAGCATGGGAAACAGCTGCAGGCATCTCCTAAAAGCACCAGTGCTGTTGTTGACTCAAAAAATAATAGGTGTTCATTTGCATGGCATTTTACATACAAGTTCCACGCAGCCTTTCATCTCTCCTTCCACTGGCACCACCAAAGCCCCCCAGGTCTCTTCTCTCCTGCAGCCACTTCTGGGGGCTTTGTTGCCTCCCCCAGACTCCAGATCTTCCCTGCCACCACCTGGCCTATTCTGGGCTTAACCCAGCTGGAAAAACCAGCGACTGGCCTTGCCTGGGTGTGCCCTCTCCAGGTTTGTACCTGGTGTCCCACTGGACATCTCAAATGGGGACACCTGGCTTGCCTTAGCAGGGGCCACCCCACCCCCAAGCCCGGCTGCTCTGTCTGGCTAGGAAAAGGAATGAAAAATCTAAGCCAGGGAGCCCAGAGAGGTGCCGGGAGGAGAGGAAACTGGGTGGTTGCTATGACGATGGGGTCTTGGTGCCCAATTTGCATAGGGTGATGATTTCCATACTGCAGGCTGAATTTCCATATCCCAGCCTCAAAGCCTGGTGGGGTGGGGAGAGGGAGAGGGGAGAGGTCATTTGAAATTCAAATGAGGATGATTAAGGTTTTCTGGAGGAGGGAAGCGCGGACAAAAGGGGTTAAGCCGGCTGGCAAATGTCGGCTCCAGGGCTCAAAGTTATCAAAGGGAGGCGTGCACTTGGCTGGCTCCCCTCCCACTCGTCTCAGAAGGCCCCTAGAGACGTGCTGGTGTTATGACGCCTGCCTCCTGGGAGAACCAGCTGGGTGTCTATCCCCTCCTGCACCAGGGCTCAGTTTACCCCCTCAGTGTCCTGAGGATGCTAAGCTCAAGGGAAGGACCACTGGCCGTCCCCGGTTGTCTCTCAGTGAAGTGGGAAGAACGATTTCTGTACTTTCTTGTTTGTTGAGTGGGTGGAAGGACAGGTGGATTAATCATCAACCTTGGCCAAGTCACTTTCCCTCTTGGGGGCTGAGTTTGTGCATCCGATGAAGGGTCCAAAGCTGAGAGTTTCTATGACCATTTCCAGCTCTGAGAAGACGGCAGACACACTCAGATCCTTATTACACACCGGTTAGCATTTGTAAGGCTCTCTGGGTGATGTGAATTGCTGTCCCCCTAAGATTCTCTAATGTCTTAGGAAGTGCTCCCCTGCTCCTCCAGCCTGCTCTGACCTTGGGGTAGTTACTTAAAGGCTCTCTGCTCAGTTTCCCCATTTATAAAATAGGAGTGGGCCGGGTGCGGTGGGTCATACCTGTAATCCTAGCACTCTGCGAGGCTGAGGCAGGAGAATGGCTTAATGAGGCCCCATCTCTAGAAAAAGTTAGCCAGGTGTAGTGGTGCCCGCCTGTAGTCCCAGCTACTCGGGAGGCTGAGGCAGGAGGATCACGTGCACGCAGGAGTTTGAGGTTGCTGTGAGCTAGGCTGAGGCCATGGCACTCTAGTCCAGGTCACAGAGCAAAACTGTCTCAAGAAAAAAAAGAAAAGAAAAGAAAAAACGGGTCGTAATAGTGCTGCAGTGAAGTTAAATGAGTCAATATTCGTAAAGCACTTAGGACGGTGCCTGCCAGATAATAATGCTATTTGCCGTTACTAGTATCAGGAGGACAAAGTGTCCACATAGTGGGTACAGTGACTCATTAGCAATTCCAGGGAGTTTCAGACTGTCGCCTGTTTCCCGAGTAGGCTTCCCTGTGAATGTACTCATACTCAGCACACTGTCGTGTCCACACGTGTCCAGGGCATCCAAGTTGAAAATGCATTTCAGTGATGGGCACCCACAGGGAGGCCTCCCTGGGCGAGGCATCCCTTAACCCATCGCAGACTTCTTGTGTTGATCCTAACTCAAGTTTGTCTTCACTTCTCAGAAAGTAGGGACATGGCAGGAAGTGAAAAGGGAGCTAGGAGAGGGGGTCCCTCCTCCCAGGACCCAGTGCTAAGAGATGGGACAGATTCACCAAGACTGCATGATATTTACAGTTTCAGAAAATGAAAAGTTCCTTTTTTTTCCTTGAGTTTCTATAGTAACTCCACATGAGGTGCAGTGTGGACAGCCTTTGCTGGTAGGCAGATGTGGGTTTGAGTTTCTACTCAGTGGTTTATTAATCAGTAACCTTGGGCAAGGTAATTAACCACTCTGAGGCTCAAGTTTCCTCATCTGTAAAATGGGGATAATAACACCTACTCATAGGGTGGTTGTGAGGATTAAATGCTGTCATGGATATAAAATGTTTGTTTACTGCAAAGCTTGGTGCATAATAAATGCTCAATAAATGTCAGCTACTAATTAATCCTTATTATTTGAAAACATTGTTCTACTGCCAAAATGTTTGAAAATTCTCTGATCTCACCCTATTCTCCTATTTTATGGGAAAGGAGACAAGGTCAGAGAAGGGGGATGATTTTCCCAAGGTCACAGCAGGAGTTCAAACCTATCTTTCTGTAGGAGGCTCTTCCCTGCCCCAGAAACATGTTTTTTCTCATTTTGTGTTTTTTGCCTGTTTTATTCTTTCCTTGGACAAAACCTCTCCTCTCACTATAACCTTCCCCTCAAAGCCCAGCATGAGACCCCCTGCTGCTAACACATCTTAGTGGTCACCATTCCCTTCAGCTCTCACTTTCAGGGGGCTCTGTGATCCCAGCCTACAGTCCGATGGCACTGGGCCCCTCGGTAGTCGGGCACTGGTTCCAATGCAGGGCTCTTGTTCTGTCTGCTCCAGGCCCTTAAGTGTACACCCCCCCTGCGCCCCCAGTCCTGGGAATACCAGCTCTGGTAGGGAAGAAAATGGGTGACCGTGGCAGTATTACACCATGCGATGGAAAGGACATGGTGTCTCAACTTGGAAGGCAGTTTTGTGACATCTGAGGAGCTCTACCCCCTCTGAGCCTCAGTTAACTCTCTAGTACCACTGGAGTTTTATACTTCCAGCCCTGAGACCTCATAGGCGGGGGCAAAATCAAATAAGAAATGGACTTGAGGCCCAGGCAGGTAGATCCCTTGAACTCAGGAGTTCGAGACCAGCCTGAGCAAGAGTGAGACCCCATCTCTACTAAAAATAGAGAAACTAGCCTGTCATGAGGGTGGGCACAGGTGGTCCCAGTGACTCAGGAGGTTGAGGCAAAAGGATCGCTTGAGCACAGGAGTTTGAGGTTGCTGTGAGCTATGACACCATAACACTTTACCAGGGCCATAGAGAGAGACTCTGTCTCAAAAAATAAATAAATAAAATAACTAGAAAGTGTGCTGCAAAGCAAAGGGTCCATGGCAGGGCATGGCATTGTGAGCTATACGTGTTGGCAGCAAGCCATGTGCCCTTGGAGCCCAAACTTGGAGATCTGAATACTTTCCTTCCAGCTCTGGCACGCGTGACCTTGGGTAATTTACTTAACCTCTCCCAGCCTCAGTTTCTTTAACTGTGAGATTAGTTGTGAGGAATGAATGAAATGAGAGCCTATCTGTAGCAACTTTCCAAAGTGTGAGTTGTTCTACAGAAGGGAGATAGCATCTCCCATCTAAGCTTTCTCGCTGCACGAGTGCCACTCTGAGCGGCACAAAGGATATCTTTGTGCCCGTGTGAGAGCCGGAGCCCCGCTGCGTTCCCCCCGCCCCCAGGTAGCTCCTCCTGCTCCTTCTCTCCCCACCCCTCTCACCCCCCACTTCCTTCAGCCCTGGGATGAGGGCTAGCACAGAGGCCCCAAGTCTCATACTGATCGTAAACCTCTGGTCCTCTTCCCCTCCCAAGGCTGGGGTGGGACTGGAGAGGTGCTGAGTTGGGATAAATGTTGAAAGAACCCCATGGGCAGTCATGGAAAGAGTAAAGCCCAGGTATTGGAGCTCTGGGATTTTGTCTCTGCTTTTCTATTTGTTGGCCAAGTGGCTTGTCTCTTGTCCTCTCTGGGACTCAGTTTCCTCACCTGTAAATAGCAGGACCAGGAGTCTCTGTGGTTTTCCTCTGGCACACAAAAGTTCTGATAGAAAAATAGCAGCTGCCAGGCACAGTTGTACGCCTATAGTCCCAGCTACTTTGGAGGCTAAGGTGGGAGGATCACTTGAGGCCAGGAGTTTGAATCCAACCTGGGCAACATAGCAAGCCCTCCTCTCTTAAAAAAAAAAAAAAAAAAAAAAGGAAAAGAAAAGAAAAACAGCAGCTGGGTGGGGTGCTTCTCTGAGATGTGCTTAGTGGGTATAACCAGAACAGAACTCTTATTCAACTGAGTTTATTTAACTTCCTTTGAAATTGAGTTTTTATTGTTTTGCCATAGTCAGGGGACTATGAGTCGAGATCCTGATGGGGAACTTCGATATTCTGGCTCCATTTCTTGGTGCGTCACCTGAATCTCTGGACTCTCTTTCTGGAACCTGGTGCCATCTGCCCAGGATAATCCTTCCACTCACCCCTGACCAAGCTGCCCACTTTTGCCCCTGTGGTGGAGATGAAGGGGCAGTGTAGAGAGAGCCCCATCTATAGCTCAGACTGAGAAGAAGTTACATTATATTTCGTAAAAAATTAGGAGACCTTGGTGAGAAGTCTTTCCTTTATCAAAGAACAGCAGGACAATTTGCAGTGGGAAGCTGGGAGGATGCTGGGCTTCTCTTAACAGAGGGTACAGCAGAGCTCTTCTATCCCCCATGGCATGGTCCCAGGCCCCACGTATCTGTGGCCAGGGACTGGAGAGCAGGCTTTGGGGTTCAACTTCACGACCATGCATGTGAAAGAAAGTCACCAGGACACTCACTAGGCCGTGTCCCAGGAAGCCCTGACGTTGGTCGTGTTGACTCTCCCCCTGGGGTAGAGAAGTAGAAGCAGCTTTAAATCATAAAAATCCCCACATCCACAGACTGTCAGAGGTAGAGGGTACGTGAAAAAGCACCCCGTCCTAGCAGGTGTCTTCAGGAGAGGACCAGCAGAGGTTGTCAAGCCCTGAGTTTTAAGGGAAAGGAAAAAGATGCCAGGATCTACTAGTGATGTCTGCCCTAGGCGTGGCAGCATCTTTGTGTTTCCTATCCACACCCTGACACTTGGCTTGTGGAAAACTGAGACTCGACTCCTAAACCAGCACTCTTCCCACGGGGTCCACCTGGGTTCTGCTCTTCAGGTGGCTTCGAGGGTTGGCTTCAGGTTCTTCCAAGGTATTTCCTTACACCTCAGAAGGAAATGGCAGGAACGGGCACAGAAACTTTTTAAGTATTTAAAGAAAGTTGAAGGTTATGGAATTAAGCTATTTGCCCAAAGTTCAGCCTTTTGGAGTGACCTTAGAGAGTGTACTTTACTGTGTGTTCTCTGGACAGAACTCTGAGCATTAGGCCACACTTGCTAGCTCCTTAGAGGAATCTTAAGTACCAAAAAAGGTAGGCACCATGCCTGCAGGGGCCTGGAAAAAGATGTTTTTGACTGGTTTAAGTGATCACACTGGATGTCTCTAGGTTTGCTCTGGTGGCTGGCTGTTCTGGAGCTTGCCCAAAGTTCTGGTGCCCTCATGACCGCTATCCTAGGAAGTACTAACAAGTCGCCAAGTGGTCATAAAGTACCATTGTGTTATACGGGAAAGCAGAGATGGTGAAGAGAGAACAGTCCAGAAGTGGGAGAGGCTCAGCCCCATGGCTGGTGTTCTCTGCATTGTTTACCAGACAGAAGTGAACAATCCTGCTGGAACAGTTCTTGGTTCTGGTGCTGCCACCTCCCTCACCCAGAGAATTGCTCCCCAGGCAAACTCACATCCCAGGGCTGCCAAAGCTATGCAAATCAGCCAGGCCTGCAAGGCTGGGCTGTTGGCCCTGCTGGGAGGTGGGAAAGCAGGCAGCCCTTCTAGGGGGCTGACGTCCAGCTCCTGGGGTTGGAGGCCTGGGCAGGAAACCCAGGTCTCTGCTGTCCCGTGTCCTCAGGGTGCTGAGGGGAGAAGAGAGTAGGAGTGAAGGCTGCTTTTGGTACTGGTACTCTCCTGCACACTGATCCTTGGACTTTCTCCTTGGGACTCCATTGGGTATTATGGCAATCCTGGCTTAAAAAGATTGTATCAAAATCCTGGGGTCCCCCCAAATTAAATGTGCCTTTTAGTCTTTTTCAAGGGAACTCTGTTCCCCCAGGCTAGAGTACCTTGCCCACAGCAACCTCAAACTCCTGGGCTCAAGTGATCCTTCTGCCTCAGCCTCCCATCTCTAAAGTTTTAGGATTTCATGCAGTTGATTGAAATGTACCAGGAATTATTCTTGCCCTCTTAGAATCTGGTAGTACTGAATAGCTGAGACTACAGGCTCCTGCCACAACGTCCAGCTAATTTTTCTTTTTTTTTTTTTGTAGAGATTGGGTCTCACTCTTGCTTGGGATGGGCTTGAACTCCCGAGCTCACATGATCCTCCCAGCTTGGCCTCCCCAGACTGCTAGGATTACTGATATGAGCCACTGTACCCAGTCTCTCTTAGTTTTTTTTGATCACTCAATTCACATTCTGTGGACTGGGATATTGTCTTTATATTAACCCAAATGCCTCCAACTGCAGCTCAGCTTCTTACTAGGAGATCTTTGGTATAGGTGAACAGTCCTGAGTACTGTAGGACCAATGAAATGCTGGCATTGGGGCCTCGAATGAGTCCACAGACCTTCTCCAAGTTTAAGAGATGCCAACAGTGGAGTCATGCTAGAGTGGGAAGAACACATTACATTAGGGTTGGAGATGAGGGTTTTTTATCTCCCCTAGGGGTCATTCCCTATACACACCCATACTTTAAAAGCTCCATCGCTTTGTACAATCACCTACCCTTGTTGAGACTCGGTTTTCTCACCTGTAAAATGGGGTGAATAATAATACCTCATCTTCCCAAAGGCCAGGAACTTGCCTGGATGATGGTATAAGGACCCTTTCAGCCCTATGAGCTGGGGTTCCAGGGTGTTTGTGTTTCTTGCCATGGAGGCCTCATGATCCAAAGATTCCTGGGGATCTATAAGAACCAAAAGAGGCCTGGGGAGATCCCAGGCTGGTGGCCCTTCCAACTTGGCATGGATCTCACTCATTCACTCCAAGACCTTCAAATAGGGGATTTTGATGCATCCTTTGAGCCCTTTCTGCCCTCCCTTCCCCTCCCCTCCCTTCTGTGTACTCAATCTTTTATTTGTGTGCAGAGCAAACAAGACAGAGGGAAATGGCAGAGAGAGAGCTTTGGTCCTCCCTGCTCCCCTCTTTGCAGATGCTGCAGGCCATGACCAGATTGTGGGAGGGACAGAAAAGGCCCTGGTACATTTCAATCAGCTCCATTGAATCCTAAAACTTTTGAGTCAGGGCAGGAGCGGGGGACAAATTTTAGAGGTCACTTGAGATCCCCCTTTGATACTATTAAATTCCCTCATTAATTCAAAAACTACCTCTGTCACAGTCCTGAAATAAACAGCTTCTGCAGGAATGTTCCCAGGGATTGGAAGCTCTGTCAATGTGAATCTGTAGGTTTCACTGTGGGATAATTCCAGTTTTCACAGAATTCTTCCTTATACTGAGATGAATCCTACTTCCACCATTGGCCTTTGTTCTGCTCTTGGGAGCTGCAGGCTAAGCCTACTTCACTTCCATGCCAGAACGTGGGGCAGAAGGAAGAATCCACTGATGTTTATTTTAGTACTGACTGTGTGCTGGGCACAGGGCTAGGTGCTTTTAAATGTTCCCTCATGAATTTGGTAAACTTTCATTTTGAAAAATTTCAGACATACACAAAATAGAAAAAACACTTTAATGAAAGAGCCACCTATAGCCATGGAATGATTTAATCATTAGCATTTTCCCCTACTTGCTTCATTCATTTTCCTGAAAGTACTTTATTTATAACTTCATTTTTTATTTTTATTTTTATTTTTATATTTTTTGTGGTTTTTGGCCGGGGCTGGGTTTGAACCCGCCACCTCCGGCATATGGAGCCAGCGCCCTACCCCTTTGAGCCACAGGCGCCAGCCATGTACACCTGAGTTGGCGGGTTCGAATCCAGCCTTGGCCCGCCAAACAACAATGGTAGCTGCAACCAAAAAATGGCCCGGCGTTGTAGCAGGTGCCTGTGGTCCCAGCTGCTTGGGAGGCGGAGGCAGGAGACTCGCTTGAGCCCAGGAATTGGAGGTTGCTGTGAGCTGTGATGCCACAGCACTCTATCCAGGGTGACAGCTTGAGGCTCTGTCTCAAAAAAAACCCCAAAAAACAAAAAAACAAATCCCTTGTTTAATTCTCATGGCAATTGTGATGATAAACTATCTTAAAATACGCAAACAAAATTTTAATCACCTTATGTATCAAATATGATCTTTTTCTCTTCTTGGTTCCAGTTGGAGGTTGGTTATTGGTATCTCTGAAGAAAATCTTGGTCAGGCTTCGCATTGTACCAAATGGTTTTAAAAGTGGGGCATCTCTGTGTAATTTGACTACTTTAGTGGATTGTTTAATATGAAGTAGAAAAGGGGGGTTACATTTTCTATTATTGGTCAAAATAGAATTCCCTAACTAAAAAAAAGTCTTTGGGTTATTTAAAAAAATTTTTTTTTCATCACGGTAAAAAAATGCATAATATAAAATTTTCCACGTTAACCATTTCTAAGCATATAGTTCCACTTCACTTATCTTTGATTTATATAGTTTATTTTTTAGTTTATTTATATTGTTTTTTTTTTTTTTCATTCTGCCATCCTAGGTAGAGTACTGTGGAGTCATAGCTCACAGACTGCTCAGACTGCTTGGGCTCAAGCAGTCTCTTGCCTCAGGCTCCCACGTAGCTGGGACTACAGGTGCCTGCCACAACACCTACCTAAATTTTTCTATTTTTAGCAGAGTTGGGGTCTTGCTTTTGCTCAGGCTGGTCTCAAACTCCTGAGCTCCACCATGGCCTCCCAGAGGGCTGGGATTACAAGTGCAAGCCTGGCCTATATAGTTGATTTTTTTAACCTAAATGTAGAGCTTTACATTTATTCTTGTTACATTTGATCTTACAAGTTTTGGCCTCCTGTGAGTCTACCAAAACATTTTCTAATCCTGATTCTGTCATCCACTTTTATGTATTGCTTTATGTTCTCTGCTTTGAATCATTTCCAAATTTGATCAGCCTCTATCCTGTTTATTAGCCTAAGCGGTTGATTAAAGTCGAAAACTATAATCACCTTTTTCTGTGCCAGGCACTCGATTCAGTGGATGTATTGGGAAAGACATATAAGTTCAGTTGCAAGAAATCCAACTTTTTGTCCTAGTTCAGGTTCTCTGGTGCTGTGTAACCCCAGGAAGGCGTTTCCCCCTCTGAAGTTGGACCTTAGTGTTGGGCTCTGAAAGAAGTGCTCCTGGCAGTATGTGCTCTGTCCTGTTCTGTCTTTTCTGCAAGTGACAGCTGTCTTCCAAGGAGGGAAAGAAGTCTTGGAAATAGAATGTGTTCAGGTTTTACAGCTTATAAAAGTGATGCTTATAGTGTCTTAGTTCTGAACAGGTTAGCAATTTTTTTTATAGCAATTTCTTAGCGATTTGGATCAGTTAAACAGATAATCGTTCAGCACCTACTATGCACCAGACACTTTTAAAAATTTTATTTATACTTTTTTTGGGGCAAGAACTTTCTCTGTTGCATAGGCTAGAGTGTAATGGCATCACCATAGCTCATAGCAACTTCAAATCCTGGGCTTAAGAGATCCTTCTGCGTGAGTTTCCCTAGTAGCTGGGATTACAGGGGCATGCTACCATACCTGACTATTTTTTCCCTATTTTTTTGTAGACAGAATGTTCCTGTACTGCTCAGGCTAGTCTTGAACTCCTGGCCTCAAGTGATCTTCCCACTCGGCCTCCCAAAGTGCTACTATTACAGATGTGAGCCATTGCACTTGGCCTCAGACAGACACTGTTTTAGACACTCAGGGTACAAAGATGAATAAGATATAATAACTCTGGCCTCTGGGAACTGACAATCTCTTAAGGGAAACAGACATAGAAACTACTGACTCTAAAGCAATGTGGGATGTGCTATGAGAGATATAAATAAGAGATGAGGAAACACAGAGGTGGGATTCCTTTATTTTGCTTTAGCTAAATTTTATGGAGGATATGACAGTTGAGTTGGGTCTTGAAGGATGAGTATGTGTTTTCTAGGTAGAGAAAAGGGAGAGAAGAGCCTTCTAGTTAGAGAGAACAGTATATGTAAAGGCCCTAACACAGGACCAAGCTCCACCTTTTGGGAAATGGACTTGGATGTCTGGAACCCACCTTGGCGGTTGTACAATGCTTCCCAGTTTAAAAAGGATGGTAACAGCTTTATCTCACTCAATTCCCTCTGTATTCCTGGGGAGGGAATGAAGTGGAATTGTGACCTTATTTCACCATTGAGGAAGCCTGAGCCTTGAGGAGGTCCCTGTATTGACTGAAGTCACTAGCTTGGGGGTAAAAGAGCTCAGACTTGAACTTGATTGCAAGTCCAGGACCCTTTCCAAATATGTCCTACTGTTCCTCTACATGACATCTTAAAGAGGTAGAAAAGAAGTTTCTGGTGACCATGGACCAGTGTTAAATACAATATGATCATTGCACCTCTTCCTTTCTCTGGGGAAAAAATAACTTTCCTCAGGATTTCAAAGATGAACAAATTTAAGCATTCTGGGAAGTGTGGAGCAGTGGGGCAGCAGCGAATCCTGGTAAAGCAAATCACAGCCTACAGTCTTCCCAGATACCACCTCCCAGGCCTTCCTGTAGGCTGGGTGGGGAGAGGGGCCCGGTGCCACAAGTCCATGGGAGGAAAGCAGTAAAATGAGGGCTGAGACAGTTTCCCCTCTGCCAGATCTGGAGGGAGAATCAAAAGTGTCATCAGATAACATGACATCAGATAGACTACGTCACCACGTCTGCACTCAGACGTCCAGAGCTGTGCAGAGTTGGGAGCCGTGAGGGAAGCTGTGTTTCCTGAGATCACTCTTACCTACTTTGTAGTGGAACTAGGAAGATAGAAATAGCTCTGGAAACAGCCCTCACAAGTGCCAGGGGCTGAGCTGCTACTCTCTGCTGTCCTGGGGGATCCGGGGCCAATCTCTTGACAGGCTCTGGCTGGCCCCAGCACGTCCAGTAAGCCAGGAGAACAAGGAAAATTAGACAGAGATGCTGCTTCAGGTAAGAACAGATTCGGCGAGGTGGGGAAACTCCATCATCAGGTTCCGAGCGCAGCAGGTGCATCCTCCTGGGGACGGGCCTCTGGAGAAGGACCACTGAAAACTTCTGGGCAAGAGAAATTGTTGATTTTCTTGGCTTGTGAGTTTTAAAATTAACCTCTGAATTCTGTCTGTTCGCCTTTTTCATTTTGTGGATGTAACAAACATCATAACGGCAGTTACAGAAATCAGAAGTGAAGCAATGCCTTAATTGTTCAGGATCTGATGACCTCCAAGTCCAACTGGCCATCCCGGTGTTTTTCCTGCCTTTTGGGTCTCATTCCCATGTGTATTACCACCTCCTCCTGGACGCACCTTCCCTGACTTCCAGGACACGCTGCTTTCCCAGCCCTCCTCCCACTTGAGTGCCCACTCTTTCTCAGCCTCATTGGTTGGCTCCTCTTCCCTGTCCCAATGGTGACCCTTTTCCCTCTTCATCTGGATTCAGTTCCTTTGTCACCTGAGTCCTGTGGTTTTTAATACCACCTATAAGCAGATAGCTACCCAGTTTACACCTCCTGACCTCACATTTCCCTGAGTCCAAACTCATGTCCCTACTTCCACTGGGACATCTAATTGCCATCTCAAACTTACATGTCCCAAACATTTTGATTCCCCCCTCCAGCCTGCTCATCCTGACACACCCTTATCTCAGTAAATGGTGTGACCACAGACGCCCTTGAGGAACTCCAAGCCCTAGAGATCTCCCTTGACTCTTCTTCCCTTTGCCCTCCACAACCCTCCATCAGTCAAGTCCTGCTGGCTCTTCGTTCAAGTAGATCCTACATCTAGGTCATCACTGCCACCCCTGCTACCATCTTTCCAGTCTATTTCCTTCCCACCTGGGTCATAGTCAAAGGACCCCCGTTGGCCTCCCTTCCTGCTCTCTTACCCGCACAGGTTTAAAGATTTAAATCAGACAGTGTTACTCCTGTGCTCAAAACCCTTAAATCACATTCTTGGAGTGAAAGCTATGGTCTTCATCATGGCCCAACCAGCAGATCCCACATCATCTTACCTGAGGTCACTCACTCCAGCCATACTGACCTCATTACTACCCCTCTACTGGCAAGCCTGTTCTTCTCTCAAGGTCTAATCCTTCCATCTGGGACAATCTTCCCTCAGACATTTGAAAGGTTGGATCTTTGCTTTGTTCAGTGAACATGTCATCTCCCCTGAGTGACCTTCCCAGACCGTCTTGCTCAGGAATAGCCCTGGACATGCCCTCTCCTCTTACCCTGCCTTCCTGTTCCCCACAGTAATTATGTCTAAACTAAGTTATATATTTGATCACTTATTCCTTTTATGTCTTATGTCTCCTAAACTACACAAGAAGCTCCTTGAGGCCAGAGACTTCTCTGTCTTCGCCTTGATTGCATCAATACTTGTTGAATTAATAAATTTGTTCTTTTTTTCAAGTCTTTGAGAATTGCTCCTTGTTAGCCCAGCTTCACCATGTCACCAAAGGATTTTTTTTAAAGATAAAAGTAATTTTGTTTGTCAGTCTGCACCCCTTTAAGCACAAGTATTGTAGTGTGGGGGCCCTTCCCATCTTTAGCTGCTCTCACAGATTTTATTTACTGCCGCAGCTAATCTTAAAATCAGGCTTCTGCTCAGAGATCACTTTGTATCTCCCTGTGGCCTTCTTTGCCAAGATCTCATAGTTCTTCATCTGCTCTCATCTTGCCAGGCCACTTGCTGCCAGAGATGCCCCCATGACCATGCAGGAAAGGGCTGTGTGTCCCTATCAGTGTTTAGCACCGAGCAGAAGAGGGGTTAAAGATTCAGAAGATGCTCTTTGATCTCATTCATTCATCTCTCAGGCGTTTCTCGAGCTTCTGATCTATGCTGGGAACTATGGTCATTTCATGGCCATGGAGGACACAAAAATGGATGTCACAGTCTAGTTCTGAAGGAATTTGTAGACTAGTGGGAAAAAGCATGCAGATGGCTGGTGAGTGTGGTGTGACCGGTAGACCGGGCTCCCAGATTCCCAGAGGGGAGAGAACTAACCGTGTACAAGGAAGCAGTGCATGGAGACCTGGTGATGTGAGCAGCGGGTGTGGGTTTTTGTTTTTTTGGTTTTTTGTTTGTGAAACAGAGTCTCACTATGTCGTCCTCAGTAGAGTGCCATGGTATCACGCTCATAGCAACCTCCAACTCTTGGGCTTAAGCAATTCTCTTGCCTCAGCCTCCCAAGTAGCTGGGACTACAGGTGCCTGCCACAACGCCTGGCTATTTTGTTGTTGTTGTTGTCGTTTAGCAGGCCCGGGTTGGGTTTGAACCCACCAGCCCTGGTGTATGTGGCCGGCGCCTTAACTGCTGAGCTATGGGTGCCAAGCTAGGGTGGCATGTTTAGACACAAGCATGTTTTTGGTGTGGCTGGAGCTTGGGGTACCTGGGAGGTAGTAATACCAAAAAGCTTTTCTGTTAAGCACAAATTTACCTTTTTAGCCCTAAATTATTTTTTTATTATTTATTTATTTATTTTGAGATGGAGTCTCAAACTATAGCCCCGGGTAGAGTGCTGTGGTGCCATAGCTCACAGCAACCTGCAACTCTTGAGCTCAAGCGATCCTCTTGCCTCGGTTTTTTTATTTTTAATAGAGATGGGGTCTTGCTTTTGCTCAAGCTGGTTTCAAATCTGTGAGCTCATGCAATCCACTCGCCTCGGCCTCCTAGAGTGCTAGGAGTGCAGGCGTGAGCCACCCCGCCTGGCCACCTTACAATTATCATAAAAGAATTGTAATAAATAAAATAAAAAATGAAAATTGAGGGAGGGGGAAAACAGGATAGACACCTGTCTATCCGATAGACTAGGTGTCATCAGCCCTCGAGGGCTGCGCTAGTGGGGACGTCTTGCTGCAGGGAAATTCCTTTAGGATCCAAGGCTGGTGTCCTCTCGGTCTCTTGGGCCAGGTGGGGATGTAGCGGCTGCTGCCTGCAGGGGGCGCAGCACAGGAACCAGGCAACAGCAGAGCAGGCGCTCTGGTGGGCATGGCAAGCCCCGCTCCCACTGGACTCTGATTTGCCATGAACTTTACTTTAGTCAGCCTCTTCTCCAAGGTGACTCTTTTTCTGGCTGTCCACCTCCCTGGAAGGGACTTGTGAAAGACATTTCTCGGAAAGAGGAGGATGATAGTGGCTGCAGGGGACGTTGATGTGTTCTTTTTTCAATAAAGACACGCTCTTTTCAACATCCTATTTTTTTCTCTAACCTTCACCTTCTTCCAATCCTGCTAGCAACTAATGTTTTTCTTTGTTTGTTTTAATCTCTTCTAGGAAATGATCGAAATGGCCTAGATTTCAACAGGCAGGTAAGAGCTTGCTTGGGTCAGAAGAAAACATTTTTTCTTTAAATTTTGGGAGTCAGGTGTGCAGGATACAATTATTATGTATGGTTGGGGGGATGTTAATTTGTAAACTCCAGGCTTTCAGGATTAAAGGACCCTGAGTCCAACCTCTTACCCCAACCCATGATCCAATGTCTCTTCAAAAGAGTTCTGATAAATGGAACACCTGTTTAGGGTGGCCTGCATGTTGGCTGTGAATCAGAAATCTAAGAAAACAACTCTTTTCCTATCAAAGCTTAGCCTGCGTAAACTGTGTGCAGAAGAATTTATGGAGCTACGAAGGATGAAGTGCCTGGGTGTCCTCAGAGAAGTCTTGATTTAAAGGAAGAAGAGAGGGAACCTAACAGGAACAAACAGAGCCCAGAAAGATGTATGTAGTCAGGCTCAGGAGGACAATGTAGACATGAGCTTGTCGCTGTAATTTTTTTTTTTTTTTGCCGGGGCTGGGGTTTAAACCCACCACCTCCGGCATATGGGGCCGGCGCCCTACTCCTCTGAGCCACAGGCACCACCCCAAGCTTGGCGCTTTGAAAGGAAACCAAATTGGGTGAGGTTAGTTTAGTAGGGAGAGGTGGTGTTGGAAAGATTGTGGGGTGGGTGGAGGTGGACGTGGAGAGAGAAGGGTGAAGCCGAGGAAGAGAACTTGCCCCTTGAGGTTAGAGACTGCTGGGAAGACAAGGGGGTGGGAAGTAGGACAGGGCGTGAAGTCTGAAGCAGACAGTGGGAGGAGAGTGTGCTGGGAGAAGAATGTCAAAGCTGAACCCAAGCAGTCATAGGCAATCCTAGAATGAGGGAGATGGGTGGGAATTGGACACAGAGCCAGAAAGCCTGGACTTTTGTCCCATTTCTGCCACTAACTAGCTGTGTAACCTTGATCAAGTTAGTTAGTATTTTTGACCTGAGTTTTCTCAGCTGAAAAATTAATTTATTTCCCAAATTTGGCAGGGGGAGCACCTACACTCTGCCAAGTGTGGGAACAGAAGGAAAATTAAGACATGGTCTCTACCATGGGTGTATAGGAAGAGGTGGAGAGAGACTCTTAGGGGAATAATTACAATACAATCTCATTTCTGCTTTACTGGAGATGTGTCAAAAGAGCCTGGAATCAGACAGAAATGGGAATATTTAATTCTTCCTGAGAGCTCAGAGTAGGCTTCACGGAGGAGGTAATATTTGACTCTAGCTCCGAAGGATCAGTAGGAATTTGTTAGGAAGAGAAGAATGGGATGGGGGGGGGTAATAGGGAGACAGCAAGAAGGCAGGAAGAAAATCCCAGTGTAGGGGTACACTGGATAGTCACTAGGGTCTGATAGTCTGAGTTCGTTTATTTTTTTCTCTCTCTTTTTTTTATTAAATCATAAACACATAGATCATGTCTACATTAATGCATGTGTGGGGTACAATGTGCTGTTTTCATATAGGTGTGTTTACATCACACTGGCTAATATAAATCTCATCTTTTTTACTTAGTTATTATGTTAAGACATTTATACTCTATACTTAATAAATCTGACAAGTATCCTTGCATTATGGTTTAGAAGGAAGTCTAGGATGGGGCTGTAGGGTAATGTGAAGTCAACATTTCCTAAAAGGCTGTTAACTCTGGATATACCCTTGAGAGTCAGAGATAGGAAAAATATTGAGTCCTAGGCCAAAACCTTTCAGGCAGGAAAATTCCATAATTTTATTCTTCAGGATGCCTGAGAAGTTTGCTAAAAAATGAAGGCCAACTTCTCTCTCTCTTCTTGCGTTAACCACGCAGAAGGACTTCTAGTCAATAAAGTTTATTAAATACTGGAACAACTCCCGAGGGAGGAAGACTAGGGAAACTTGTGTTTCTCACTCAAGGTCTTTCAATGTGTGACATTCTTATCTAAGGGGTAGTTTTGCCTAGTATGCTTCAAGGCAGGGGGATGGAGGAGATTGCCAAGGATTCCATGAGCCTGAAGGATTGATTCTGTGATCCTGATCCCAGACAGGTTGGGGTGTAACTTATGCTCTGTGCTTCCTGCTCTGAGGACTCAGGATTCCCCAGCCCAGGGCCCTCGTGTCCCTGCCCCAGGCCCTTGCACGAGGTACATGGGGAGGAGCCTGTGCCACACCAGGACGTGGGTATGGGGTGTCCCATGCCAGGACAGCCTAGCCAGGAGGTGTCCAGCTCCCTAAGTCCCATGGGTTTGGCCACCTCTGTGAAGCTGCTTGAGAAACTCTCGTGCTGGAGACAAGGCTGAGAGCTGCCCTCTGGCCCTGAGCAGTGTGCAGGGAGGCCCCTGACCCTTTGGACATCTTTTGGGGTGTGGTTCCCCCACAGAATAACTTCTGCTGGGAGAGGGCCTCACTCGAGTTTGTTTTCTTTGGATGAGCTTTGTGGGGTGGGTGCTTCCCTTTCTCTCCTGGGAGGGGTTTGGAGTTCTCATCACCAGCAGGAACAGACATGACAGCTCTTTCCTTTAAAGGGGGGGGGAATTTTGGAGGAAGAGACACTCAGCCTAGTCACACTCATTTACACACTTAGGCTGGGGCTCTCCTCTGCTCACGTTTGTGCCAGCTCACCTGGTGGGCGGCCAGGACTTCTCAAGTCTGGCTTCACAGTCACGCCTTCACAGTCCTCAGCAAGGGAAGCAAACCAGTATTGGCTGACTGCCAGGCTCTGGGCACTGTATCTCATTTAATTCTCACTCTAAACCAGAAGGAAAGTATTACTATCCCCATTTTTCAGATAAGGAAACTGCCTCCCAGGCAGCCCTGCCTTTTTCAGCAAAGGATTTAAGAGATGAAATAACTTGATGGAGGTCACATGGTTGGTCAGCTGGCTAGGCCAGGATTTTTTGTTTGTTTTTTGTTTTGGGGGGGACTCTGGTGGGACACGAACCTGGGCCAGGATTTGAACCCGCGTCTCTTTGACTCCAGAGCCCATCTTTCCCATGATGCCTTGCTGCACCCTCCCCTCTCCCTGTATGTGCACACCGTCCTTGGGGAGAGGCCGGGGAGCCAGAGCCTGAGTATGACTTCACCGTGACTAACCGGGAGGAAATGGGAGGTAGAGGGAGTGGAGGGGGAGAAAGAATGGTCGCGTGGGAGCAGTCTCTGTGTCTGACACAGACAAGGGGTTGGCAGACACAAGGGAGCAAAGGAAGAGCCCCTGTCTCAGTGAAGCTCCCTTTGGAAGGCCCCAGACCACTGGCGCTACTCAGAGTTGCAGCCTGGTGCTGGGTAAGCTGCAGTTTTAAAGTTGTGTGAACAAGGAATGCTGGCTCATGGGGAAATTTCCATGCAGAGCCTGTTAACTTCCTGGTCCCAAAGTACCAGCAGGACCAGGGAGACCTGATCTCCCAAGCAGCCTGAGCCTGTTTGGGAGATCACTGTGGGACGATCAGGGGACACTCAGTCCCCAGGACGATGAGGCAGAGATGAGAGGCAATAGGCAGCTCCCCGGATAGGGACCCAGAGTCCTGGTTCCAGCACCATCTGGTCCTCACTAGTTGCTATCCTTGCACAAACCTTTCTAAGCCTCAGTTTCTTCCTGAATAAAATGAAGTTTGGCTGAGATGATCCCTAAGGGTCTGAACCATCTGGGTCAGGGTGCTGTCATTCTCCTGCTGTATTTTGACTGGTTAGTTGGACTCTGACTTCCTCTCTCTCTTTTTTTTTCATTGAAGAGAAATGAGAAAGAGTCACCCTGAGACACAGAGAGTGAGGGGGACTCTGTCACATGGAATCTTTCCTTTATGACCTTGTGCGATCCAGTGAAAAGAACACAGGGGCAGAAACAGAAGGACCCAGCAGTCCAGATTTGGGTCCATCTATTTTTTGAATGTTGAGCCACTCTTAAGGGCTGGATACAGGGGCCCTGAAGAAGCGTATCACCTGTAAGAAGCTAACTTGCACCCCTGCACAGTGAATTCTCTAAGAGATGGAAGAATGCTGAGTTCTGGGATTCTGTACAAGGATATCACAGGGGTGGTGTCTCAAGCAGCTGGCAAGGGAAGAATAGGGCTTTGACTGGCAGAGACGTTTGGCAAGAATATTCCAGGCCTAGGAGACAGTGGGTGTGCAGGTTCACTGTTGTAAAAGGGCACAGCTCTGGGGCCAATGTGAGAAGATTAGCATGGTGTGAGTTGCCGGACTATGAGGCTGGGGCTGTGGCTTGGGCCAGGTTATAAAGAAGTTTGGACACTCAACAAAGAAGTTTGGAGCTTATCCTGTGGGCAGTAAGGAGCCACTAGGCGTTTCCAAGCATGACTGGTTTCATTTAATGGAGCACTGGAGGGGGTGTGGATGAGGAAGGAAGGAGTGCAAGGGAGGCCCGATGAGATGCTGTGGCGGCAGGCGAGAGTGGGCAATGCTGAAAGCAGGGAGACAGCAAAGAAGTTACCCACGTAAAGTGAGAGAGAGCCAGGCTGCCTGGGTTTGATCGTGGTTTCTGCACTACCTGACTATGGGAACTTAGGCAAGATCGTCAACTTCTGTGTACATCAGTCTCATCTGTAAAGTGGGGAGAATAATGGTATCTATCTTACAGGGTTGCCGTGAGGTCAGATGCGAGAGAACCTCTTAGACAAGCGTCTGGAACATGCACACTATGGAAGTATTTGCTATTATTAGTCCCGTGTCAGTAGGTATGGAGAGGCCCAGCTTTGAAAGAGATTTCCCAGATGAGATCAGGGGAATTTTGGCAACAGATTGGACATGGGCATCAAAGGAGAGGGATGAATCAGACCTGATTCTCAGATTTCTACCTTGGGATGTTGAGCATTAGTGGAACCTCAACCAGAGACGAAGTCCCATTTCACTCGACCTTAAACCTCACAGTTGTGTTCTAAGGTATCAGTCTCTAACAGCCCTTTCCACCCCTCCACCCCCCACAAAAGACCAAGCAAATTTGTCCAGACAATGGGAGGAAAAAGAAGGGCAGACAATGAGCTAGATGTGCTCAGAACACAGGGAGAAAACTTGGATCGGGAGCCTGGGACAGAGGTCAGGACTGAAGATGCATGTTGGGGAGTCATGACTGAATCATATCACATGAAGGGATGAGAGAGAATGAGGTCACCGAGGGAGGATGTGCAGAGTGGGAAGAGGACCAAGGACAGCCTTGAAGGAAAAGGAACACTCAAGGCACAGGCTGAGGAGTAGGTGTCTATGGATGAGAATAAGGAGGATCAATTACAGAGGCAGGAGGAGAGCCACACCCACAGAGGAGAGAGTTTCATGAAGGTGGGGATAGCCACCTAGAGGGTAGGGTGCGAGTGCATAGAGACATGGAAGTGTCTGACACTTCAGGCACTGTCTGAAGTCTAAGGGTGCATTAGAGGATGTGGCAATGAGGCCAGCAGCACTGGACTTATTATAGTATCTGTAGGGGCCACAGTGAGAGTCCAGGCCAGATCGCTGTAGTTGACAGTTAAGCAGGAGTTAAGGAAAGGATGGAGACTTGGTGGTAGAATTCCCTTTCAAGGAACAGGATGGCAAAGGGATGATGCTGCTGGCCTAAGATGGAGAGTGTGTGAAGAGAAGGCTTTGGGGGATGGAGGACGCTTGAGTGGGTCTGGGCCTGGGAGAGACAGGAGGTGCAACATGGGAAAAAGGAAAGAGGATGTGGTGGTGGCAGTGGGAGGGACCCAGCGGAGGGTTTAGGCTAGAACAGGAGGAGGGCTCTTCTGAGAGGAAGGTGGGCTGAGTGTCTTGCTGGTGAGTTCAGGTGCACAGGGGTAGCTCCCCTGGTCCTGGAGACTCTCCACTGTATTTCTTACTCTTTGGGGCAACAGCTATCTTCAGAACATGGGGAGGTAGGATTGGTGTAAAGGGCGCTGGGGAGTCCTCAGTGACAGGTGCACACCTGGGCAGCCTCACACCCACTCTGCTGTGGTGACTTCCAGATCTATCATCTACAACTGTGGGTTTCCACCAGACAGATCAGGGCAGCATTTCATGAATTTTGTTGAATGTTCTATGCAATGTCCTCAAAAGTTTTGTGAGGTGGCCAGGTGCGGAGGCTTACCCCTATAATCCCAGCACTCTGGGAGGCCGAGGAAGGTGGATTGCTTGAGCTCAGGAGTTTGAGACCAGCCTGAACAAGAGCGAGACTCTGTCTCTACAAAAAATAGAAAAATTAGTGGGATGTGGTGGCATATGCCTGCAGTCCCAGCTACTTGGGAGGCTGAGATAAGAGGATCGCTTAAGCCCAGGTATTTGAGGTTGCCATGAGCTATGATACCACAGCACTCTAGTCTGGAGCAACAAAGTGAGATTCTGTCTCAAAAAAAAAAAGAAAAAAATACCCCAAAAAGTTCTGTAAGGCCAAAAGAGAGTCTGAAGCAAGTTGGTGGGTGTCCTTGTCCCTAAGATTCCTGCCCCTGGAGCTGAGAACCTATAGTCTGAAGTTTCCCCTCCGACTGAGGCTCGGCAGCATGGAACTCACCAGTGAGTGCATCTCCCTGGATCCAGGCCAGCGTAGCCAGAGCAGTTGCCGCAAAGGCCCCTGGAATAACATTTAGTTTTAAGCCATCTGGGATTTTCCTTCATTGTTTTCTCAAATGTGACAGAGCAACTACCATAATTTTCTGGCTGCTCCTGTTAAGCGTTGATTTGCTGTATTTAATTAGCTCAATGGGGCCTCTTCTGTAGGATCAACAAGAGTCGGCCTAGGATTTTGCATATCCAGAATTATGGCGAAGCTTCTCCAGGGAGGCCCACGAGGGATACATAGGGGCAACAGGGAGGGTCTGTAGTGATGGCTGAGGAAGCCCCCTGTCCCAGGGACTCCCAAGAGCAGCCTCTGGGGAACAGGAACCGAAGCAGCTGAGCTCATGCTTTCGCTTTGCTGGGTATTGGGAAGTCAGAGAAGAACGTCGCATGGTCCCTGCTGCAAAGGAGAGGGAGGCCCTGACTATGCCGGTATCAGTGGGTCTGGGTCAGGAGTCTGAGGGAGCCATGATGGTGTGTAGAGCCTCAGGGCAGTAGGTCCAGTACACTGGGGAGACTCTGAGACCTCCCCTGAGAGACCTGGGCATATAAGCATTAAGGACCACAAGACTGAGGATCGTTTCCTTCTGTGGCAGGATCCAAGTTTGGCTCTGGACTTTTGCGGGGAGGTAGGATCTTGGGAGGTGGAAGAGTGGCATATGCCTACACTCCCAGCTACTTGGGAGGCTGAGATAAGAGGATCACTTGAGCCCAGGTATTTGAGGTTCTATACAACAAGGTTCACTTGACCTTAAACCACACAGTTGTATTGTAGGGGGTCAGTCTCTAACAGCCTTTTTCTTTTTTTTTTTTTTCTTCCAAGATACCAAAGCAATTGAAAAACAGGCACAGGAGCCTGACAGATAGCGCTGTGATGAAGAGAGCTTTGATGTATGGCTACAATGGGCTTTCTAAGACCACAGTGTAGAATTAAACATGCATCCACTAGGCACGGATAGATAGGCCTAAAAGTACCCTTGTAGTCAACAGGCAGGTCTGCAAAGAAGGCCCAGGAAGGGCCAAGCCATGCCGAACCCCTTCTAAACCTATTGTTCACAGCCTTATCAGAGCCACTGCCTCTTGCAACAAAGATTCCATAAAACTAGCACCCATAGCACAGTGGTTATGGCCACATACACCAAGGCTGGTGGGTTTGAACCTGGCCTGGGCCAGCTAAACAACAATGACAATTGCAACAAAAAAATAGCCAGGTGTTGTGGCAGGTGCCCGTAGTCCCAGCTACTTGGGAGGCTGAGGTAACAGAATCCCTTAAGCCCGAGAGTTTAAGGTTGCTGTGAGCTGTGACGGCATGGTACTCTACTGAGGGTGACGTAGTGAGACTCTGTCTCAAAAAAAAAAAGGAGATTCCATAAAGCCCCTTTAAAATCCTAAAATGAAATTTATAGAAAATATAAATGAAAATCAGTAAAGTGTTCTAATTTGGATTTTTTTTTTTTTTGATAGTCTCACTGTGTGTCCTGGGTAGAGTGCCATGGTGTCATCCTAGCTCATAGCAACCTCAAACTCTTGGGCTCAAGTGATCCTCTTGCCTCAGTCTTCCAAGTAGCTGGGGCTACAGCACCCACCACAATGCCCAGCTAGTTTTTGTCTACTTTTAGTAGAGATGAGGACTTGCTCTTGCTCAGGCTAGTCACGAACTCCTGAGCTCAGGCTATTCACTCATCTTGGCTCCAAGAGTGTTAGGATTGTAGGCATGAGCCACCACACCTGGCTTGATTTGGATTTTTTTTTGAGAAGGAGAAAGCAAAGTAATTTATACACGTAATAAAGTAATATGTATTTTGGCAAGTAAATCCTTGGACATACTTCCCTAAAAGGTTTAACAAGATAGTAGGATGCTTACGCTGCTGAGATAGTAAATGTGACAGACAGACTGATATTGGTATGTTATATTGGCAGCTCAAAAGCCGTGATTTTCCAAAATGTTACACAACTCTTGGTAAGGCTTGAAACAGACTATAATCTTTCTTCATTTAACACAGAAAATGGTATCTGTGCCAGGCACAGTGGCTCATGCCTGTAATCTTAGCACTGTGGGAGGCCAAGGCAGGTAGATTGGTTGAGCTTAGGAGCTTGAGACCAACCTGAGGAAGAGCAAGACCCCATCTCTAGGCTCGGCGCCTGTGGCTCAAGTGGCTAAGGCGCCAGCTATATACACCTGAACTGGAGGGTTCAAATCCACCCCAGGCCCACCAAACAACGACGGCTGTAACCAAAAATAGCCGGGCATTGTGGTAGGTGCCTGTGGTTCCAGCTACTTGGGAGGCGGAGGCAGGAGAATCGCTTGAGCCCAGGAGTTGGAGGTTGCTGTGAGCTGTGATGCCTCGGCACTCTACCCAGGGTGACAGCTTGAGGCCCTGTCTCAAAAAAAAGAAAAAAAGACCCCATCTCTAAAAATAGCTGGGTATTGTGGCGGGCACCTGTAGTCCCAGCTTCTTGGGAGGCTGAGCCAAGAGAATCACTTTAGCCAAAGAGTTTTAGGTTGCTGTGAGCTGTGAGGCCATAGCACTTTACTGAGGGTGACAAAGACTTTGTCTCAAAAAAAAAAAAAAATGTGGCAGGCACCTATAGTCCCAGCTACTCGGGAGGCTGAGGCAAAAGAATTGCCTAAGCCCAGGAGTTGGAGGTTGCTGTGAGCTGTGTGATGCCACGGCACTCTACCCAGAGCAATAAAGTGAGACTCTGTCTCTACTAAATAAATAAAAAATAAATAAATAAATAATGGCATCTCTGGACAAAGTGTAAATTAAAAGTAAGTAAAAGGTATTTTATGTTAACATAAAAATGGAAGTAGGTTTTGGGCTTATATGATTATGAGCAAGCTGTTCACCAACTCAGATGTCCCATGGAGACTTTGGAAGTCGTAGAAAAGTTATAGGGGCATAGGCAGTGCTTGCTGTTTGGTACTGCCTTCTGCAGCACGAGGTTTCTAGAATACTTGCCCTCTGCCCAAAAAATGCGAGCTGAACCTTCAAATTACAAAAGCAGCTAGAAAAACCACCTTGTAGATTTCAGAAAGCATCTCCCTGAGTTGCTGCCATCCCCAGTGAGAATGGCTAACCTCAACCCACCAAGGAGATAAGTCGCCTATCCTACCAGGAGGCAGAGGGCCAGATGTGACGCTGGCTGGAGACCTTCCACCTAGAAATACAAGGCAGTAGAAAATGGAAGCTCACCCTGGCACCTGGAAAAACACCCCAGAAAAACATACATAGCCTCTGCCCTCAGAGAACTTACTTGCTATCCAGAGAAGGAGACTGGTCTGAAAAGTTCCTAAAAATGGCAGAGTAGGGTATGTAAACCAGTGCCACCTTTACAGGGCGTGTGCTGGGCTGATGGCATCGACTGGGTGGAGGTGCAACAGAATTTTCAGGCAGGAGAAAATCGGCCAGATGAAATGACTCCATTCTCCAAAGTGATTTCCCCATTGTAATCACAATGATGATAGTATTTACTGTGCCTGTAGTCCCAGCTATTCAGGAGGCCGAGGCAGGGGGATCGCTTGAGCCTAAGAGTTTGAGGCTGCCGTGAGCTAGAATACCACAGCACTCTACCCAGGGCAACAGAGTGAGACTCTGTCTCAAAAAAGAAAAAAAAAGTATTTACTGAATGCTGACTGCATGCCAGGCACTGAATGTGAAATGTTTATATACAACCTTTCATTTATAACTTGCAGCAACTCTATGAGGTGGTTGGTATCCTTCCCATTCTACAGATGAGGCAACTGCTACACTGAGAGGTTAAGGAATTGTCCTATACTCACACTGATCATAAACAGAGAAGTGTGGATTTAAAGCCAGGCTTGCCATACCTCCACCTCCAGGGTTCTCCCCACTCCACTGCCCTGCTTGTCTTGGGAGGAGGCCGTGAGGTGTAGTGGTTGAGCCAGATTGCTGGTATTGACCAACTCCACTGTGTCTCAGATTCCTCCTCTGAAGATGAGAACAATAATAGTATCTGCTTCCTACAGATGTTGCAAGAATTCATAGTGTTCAGATCTATAAAGAACTCGGACTAGTGTCTGGCCTATAGTAATCAACCAATAAACATTTGCTCTTATTATTTTCTGATGAATGAGAACCCATAATTTTCTCTTCTCCTTGTGTGGCTGCTCAGCTGAACTTGCACCAGGTTAGAGGGCTGTGGGTGTTGTTAGAAAGGCAGCGTTTTCTGAGATCTCCCGATCTAAGCCCTGTCACCTTCCTCCAGCTCAGGCGAGAAAGCAGTTGGTAAGTGTATTTGTTTATGGGAAGGTGGGAATTTGTCCTCCTTTGCCAGCCAGGCTTAGTGCTTTGGCCTGAGGCTCAGGTGTCAACTGTTTCCTGTTTGTAGCCCGGGCAGCAGCCCCAGTACTGGGTGGACCAAATCTTGTGGAGAGCTGGATTATGAATAGCCAGGAGGAACAGGCAGAGATGTCTGGATCTCTACAAGCCTGTCCCTAACACTTGCTGGTTTACCAGACCTTGCCGAGCACGACCAAAAAGCCCATCCATGGGTTGGGATCTGGGACCTGGCTGCTCTGTCCCCGGCACTGGCACGAGTGTTTACATGTATTCTGGATGGGAGTGAAAATGGAATGTTCTTTGCCTGGGTGTGGGGTGGAGAGAGGTAACGAAGAAGAAAGGAGATAGGGAGATAACCAGGTCCTTTCCCTGATTCTGCAGAGATCAAAAAGCGAGGTCTGGGCTCGGTGCCTGTGGCTCAACTGGCTAAGGCGCCAGCCACGTACACCTGAGCTGGCGGGTTCGAATCCAGCCCGGGCCCGCCAAACAACAATGATGGCTGCAACCAAAAAATGGCTGGGCGTTGTGGCGGGCGCCTGTAGTCCCAGCTACTTGGGAGGCGGAG
>CAUYRH010173400.1:0-15766 GCA_963574655.1 Perodicticus potto
GCGCCTGTAGTCCCAGCTACTTGGGAGGCAGAGGCAGGAGACTCGCTTGAGCCCAGGAATTGGAGGTTGCTGTGAGCTGTGATGCCACGGCACTCTCTCCAGGGTGACAGCTTGAGGCTCTGTCTCAAAAAAAAAAAAAAATTCAGGGATTAAGGCTCCTAAAGATGTTTAAAAATAGATGCTATCTAAACTAAATATATAATTGACATAAAGACCTGATATGTAATGGATGAAAGACTGCTGAAACTGAAATAAGGGAGAATGTTAAGGTTGTATGGCACATGAGAAAATTTCAGAGGACAAGATTTCTGATGAAATAAGTTAAGTGCTCATAAATAAGAAGCACTAATATATTATGATCACTTTGCTTCTCTGAAAAGAGTTTCAATCACTTTTTAAAAATTTGGGTCAAGTTATCCAACTTACATTTTTTAGACATAAATAAATGCCAAAAAAACATACTTTAATGACCCTGAAGCTCAGGTAACGTCTGTTGAGCATGATGATTTTATATTCATTGGTGCCATCATCCATGACATGCCGCAGAGCAAGCAGGGAGGGAGAATTGGCAAGGACTGCGCTTCGCCAGGCAGGGTCCCCTTCGTGGGCAATCACGAGGTTTTTTTCATGAGATACAATGGCTTCGTAGAGCACAGTAGGGTCATCGTACTCATCTGGAGAAGTAAAATGATCCTAAACACAAAAGTAAAAAAAAAGTAAGGTTTTTAGGGAAAAAAACGACTTCCAGGATAATAATAATCTCTATAATGCTACGCTACTAAGTGAAAGTTCTTAAAAACTGGTCTAATATGAACATTTCATAGCAAAAGATGTTAATATTATTAGAGATAAATTACAGATTCTCAGTCATAACCAGGTTAGGAGTTCAGTTATTAATACTATACTTATTTTGTAACTTTCTCAAAGTAACCCTCTTCTCTAAGTTCTAGATAAATATCGTTTCCAGCTTTTCCATATTTTGTTTTTCTCTTTAAGGTTGATTTTTCATACCTTTATTCATATACGCACACACATATATATAGGATGTCCCAAACGTCATCCCTAAGATTGCCATACCAAAGGAAAGTGGGAAATTGTAGCTAAACGTAGATCGTAATTGTAGCTAAATGTAGAATTATAGAATGTAGAATTGTAGATTATAGAATGCAATTGTAGCTAAATGTAAATTGTAGCTAACCTTTATTTATAAAATAGTCATTACAAAATTTTACAGAATATTCTCTGTATGTAGCCACCTCTTTGTAGGCTATGAATATTTTGTAAATAAAGGAACATTTAACTACAATTTCCCATTTTCCCTAGGTATGGTGACTTCAGAGGTAACTTTTGGGACACCCTGCGTATTTTCTGCTGAACAATTATTTCATTGTTAAGAAAGGCTAAAACTAAATTCAAAAGTCTTTATATTGTGTTTCTTCTTAACTATGCATTTTTCATATAAAGCCACATCTGTACAATGGTGCTAATAAACCATTTTATACTGCCTCTAGTCTAGTTAGGATATAGCTGAAAGCTCTTAGCTTTGAGCACAAATTAATGGTCCTAGACCTGAAGAAATTAGTAAGGTCTTCCCTGAAAAGCCTCTTGGCCTCACTAACTACCCACTCATTTTATAAAGAGTTATTCAGGGTCTACCATTCTGTGGCAGGTAGCACAAATGAAACCAAGATGTATATGAAATGCATCTCCCTTTTATAAAAGTATTAATTAAAAGGGGTCACAGGACACATACCAAAATAGCCATAACACAAATCTTAATTTCAGAAATGGTGTGTTATTGAAGAAATGTAAATATTATATTGGCTGCTTTCATATTTATAGTTGGGAGGCTGACAATCTTTATATTCAGGTCTCTCATTTGTACTCACGCCAACCTCTGACACAGGCAATAACGCCACAGTGAAAGGAATGTGTAAGGACAGAGACCCGTCAGGAACAGGTGAGGGCACCTTAAAGGAGAGAACAGGGCAGAGAACTAAACCATCAGAGGCTGTATGGGCTCAGTTTCTTTCCAGGGTTTCTTTATAGACAAAAGAGAGAATATCTGTCATAACATTTAGGATTAATTAAAGAGGTTTGTCAGGAGTTGTTACACAACGATGCTATACAAAAAACAGTATTTCTTACATAGCAGAATCACAAATTGTTACCTTTTGAGAAATTCTGAAGTTTTTAAAAGCATCTTAACCTGTAGTCATTATTTCTTTTTCTTTTAAATGCAATGAATTTAGTCTCAAAACTCTAAAGCTAGTCTAAGAACAGACAATTCTATTTGATCCCAAATATTTTCTCCACCATCCTAAAAACAATATTCTATTTTTAATAGAAATTTTCAAATAACACATCCTTTACAAGCAATGCTCCTATAGATATAAGATGTTAACTTAATTCTAACATTGTAGATCACAGTAAGATCTCCTGAGGAGTGACTTTATCTTTCATTTGGGAGGGAAAATAGTCTTATGGGGTCTCAATCATGGATAACTGTTGTCCAGTGGAATGATTAGAGCAGCAAGCACCAGGACTAAATTTAACAATATAATTGTTTTCTTTTTTTGAGACGGAGTCTCACTTTGTCACCCTCAGTAGAGTGCTGTGGCCTCACAGCTCACAGCAACCTCAAACTCTTGACCACAAGTGATCCGCCTGCCTCACCCTCCCAAGTAGTTGGGACTACAGGTTCCTGCCACAATGCCCAGCTATTTTTAGAGACAGGGTCTTGCTCTGGCTCAGGTTGATCTCAAACTCCTGAGCTTAGGCAATCCACCTGCCTGGGCCTCCCAGAGTACTGAGATTACAGGTGTGAGCCACCATACCCTGCCCACAATATAGTCTTGAAAAGACCTTGGGCTTTGCAAATGCATTGTGGGGCCTCATTTCAATATTATTATCCCACTAAGATCATTTAACTAAGTCTAAATCTATCTTAACCAGGTATTATTCTATGTAACATACAAAACAAAACTCAGTTTAGTGACAGCAGAACTTACAACACTACTGATACCCTGCACAACAATACCCTGCACATTCGGAGCTGGCTAATATTCATCCAGGCAAGAGGCATGAGTTACGTGGCCCACATGAAGTTAAAACAAGTATTATAGGGCCAAAGGCCTTTATTTCCAGCTTGTCTCTTCATACTTTTCTTCAATTTCATGCCTATATCAGTGCTCTCTAATATTAACATTCAAATTTGCTATTTGAAACATAGGTTCAGGCTTCTAAGGTTTAATATCCTGTCATGAAATCATGTTTTTCTTTAGCTCAGAGTAGAATATTTCTCAAGTTTCCTAAGAGACATAGCTTGGAAGTCATGTGACGAAGTAATAAACACCTTAGAAAAATTTCTTCTCCTTACCTGATGAAGTTTAATGGACATACGAATTCCAGGGACTACTACTTTTCTTAGCAATTCCATGTCAGCAAAGATCCATTCATCTCGAATTGAAGAAATACGGAAATCTCCTTTAAATAGGGCATGCAATCCATAGAGGAATGACTCTAAATTACTGTCAAGATTGGAGATAAAAGTTCACATATTTTGACAAAAGTCTTCCATGTCACTGACTCTTACATCTGGGTGTGCATGAGAATCACTAGGCAGTGTTTTTGAAGTGCAAATTCGAAGGTCTAATGTCAGAACCCCTGAAGCAGAATCGTAAGAGACAGACAGGGCCTGTCTGACCTGAGACCCTTGTTTATGACACATTGTGAGTCCATGAAAACAGACAATAGGCAGAGAACTTATAAGATAAAATAAAAATTATGAAGGGCCTATGGAAAACATGTAGTCATTATAGAAGAAATTCAAAATATGCAGTATTTCTTAATTCTGATTCATTTGAACATGTATCACAGGAAATTCAATTTAGAGTCCCCATATCTAATACATGGCAACTATGTTAAAGGTATAAAGGCTCTGAACAAAGACTGTAAGAAAATATGAAAATATAAAAATAAATGAATTTGTTATAAAAATAGATATAAATGGGAGAAGGCTAATCAGACTTCATGGGGGTGATTATATTTTAAAATGTCTCAAATTCACTAATTTATCATCATCAATGGCTATCTGCACATGTATGACTTTTAAGTTAGGGCTATTAAACAGTGGGGACAACACAACTATGTTCAGCAAAAGATTTACAGATAAAATCTAGAGACTTTTGCAATAAATTAACATAGAATGAATGCTTCCAGAAAATTTATTTCAGAGTTATATAGCTTCCCACACTCTCTCCCTGAAAACAGAAATGTCTTCCTTACCTGGACATATGATGGGATGCAGTCCCCAAAGCTCTCCGTCCCAGAACACAGAGCCCATAACAAAGAGTCACCAGGGAGGAATCTTTATCCACATCCAGTGGCTTTAAAAAACAAAGAACATTACTTATCAAAAAGAGACATGAGTATTTAACAAATGAGAATATACCTAATTAATATATCAGCAAAATGATAAAGAACTCAACTAGTTCATAATTTCTACCTTTTCAAATAAAAGTTGCGATGAAAATAGATTTAACAATAAATCTATTGTATGAAATGTATATGGGGAGACTCTTTGGAAACCCTTAAATAAAATCTTAAACTTTGTAATACTGGTAAATAATAACAACCAAAAAGTCCTGCTCAATTATAAAATATTAGGATCTTAGCTAAAGGTTTCAAAGTACTTAACTGGTATTACTGATACTACCTTCTCCTGAAAATATGATATTCTATCTAAGTTATTTCTGACCATAACTTGACAAGCAGTCTATTAGTAGCACCATGTGAGCCTATTAATGACCATAACAGCAAAGAAAATCAAACTGATATCCACAGAAAATTGCTTCCCCTTAACTTTTTATTTTTTAACAGCTGCATACTTTGACTATTGAAAGAAGCTGGTAATTCTCTTTTTTTTCTTAATAAAGTCCAACAATAGTCACAAAATGGTTTAAAGGTGCAATACTATGAAAAATCTTGGTAGTCCCTTAGTTACCAAGAAAAAATCTAGGGCAGTGATCCTCAAACTCTGTGTATAATACTAGAATCAGCAGCATCAGCACCATCTGAAAACTTACGAGAAATACAAATCTTGGGCTACTCCAGATCTATGAAATCAAATTCTAGCGGTCAAGTTTAGTAATCATTCTCCAGGTAATTCTAATGCATAATAAAGTTGAAGAACCAATGATATAGGTTAATAATGAGCTTAATTTTGCCAATGGCATATATTTCTGGCTTTACAAACCATTAACTTATAAACAAAAAAGGGGAGCTAAGATATTAACTTAATATTGGTTGGTTAATTTAATTATCAGTAATTGGACAATTTAGTTGATTAATTAATACCAACTGTGTTAAGATGCCCTAATTGCTGTCAATTAGACTGTTTCCAAAGATATAGTACCTCATATTGCATATATTTTAGTTTCATCAAGTAGGCTCTTTGGGAAGAATTTTGGATCCAGGTTACAAAACAGTGAATAAAGAATATGAGAGCACTAGCTTTTTTTTTTTTGCTTGTTTGTTTTGGTTTTTTTTTTTTGAGATAGAGTCTCACTTTGTCACCCTCAGTAGAGTGCTGTGCTGTCATAGCTCACAGCAACTTCAAACTCTTGGGCTCAGGTGATCCTTTCTTAGCCTTCCGAGTAGCTGGGATTGTAGACACCTACCACAACGCCTGGCTAGTTTTTTTTTTGGTTGCAGCTGGTGCGCCGGGCTGGATTCAAACCCGCTGGCTCAGGTGTACGTGGCTGGCGCCTTACCCCGTTGAGCCACAGGCGCCAAGCCAACGTCTGGCTAGTTTTAGAAAGGGGGTCTCGCACTTGCTCAGGCTGGTCTTGAACTCGTGAACTCAGGCAATCCACCTGCCTTGGCCTCTCAGAGTGCTACGATTACAGGCATCAGGCACCGGGCCCAGCCTGAGGGAACTAGTTTTAAGAAAAATAAAAGAGAGAGTGGGTACAGACTCGTAGTTACATAAACAAAAACAGTGGTTCTCAACCTTCCTAATGCCACAACCCTTTAATACAGTTCAACCCACAGGCTGAGAACTGCTGAACAAAAAGAGCTAAATAAAGGTGGTTATAATGAGTGATAAAATTATGGGTGATTTTTTTTTTAATTTTTTTTTTTTGTAGAGACAGAGTCTCACTCTCTCGCACTCCGTGGAGTGCTGTGGAGTCACAGCTCACAGCAACCTCCACCTCTTAGGCTTGAGCGATTCTCTTGCCTCAGCCTCCCAGGTAGCTGGGATTACAGGCGCCCGCCACAACACCCAGCTGATTTTTGATGCAGTTCGGCCGGGGCCAGGTTTGAACCCGCCACCCTCGGTATATGGGGCCGGCACCCTACTCGCTGAGCCACAGGCGCCGCCCTATGGGTGATTTTTGTTTTTTATTTTCCTTCCTCCCTCCTCCCCTAATCCTGTCACCTTTCTATGCTGAAAATGTATTGCTTCTGTGATGAGAAAAAAAATTAAAATGAAATTTAGTTCGAGGTTGTGTTACCTTCCTACCTGAAACAGCCAAAGAACTGAGCAGAACACACACAAACAGTTATCAGACACTGGACAGTCATCCCTGGGATATGGGAAGCAAAACAAGTAGCCCTGCAATTAACAGAGCTGATTACCTAGAAAATTTCCAGGCCACAGCCAAGAAAGGGGCACAGGGTGAGTCTGGAGGCCTCTGTGTTGACCATAGTGTCCCCAGGGAAAAGAGCTAGAGGAGGGGAGTGACAGAGAGATCTCAGAGGATCTCTCAAGTCCTCACCAGAGTACTGATCTACACATGCAAGGCACACCCAAGGCTGAGCAAAGAACCATCCAAAGCAACAATCATGACAGTGGAATAGCTCGTGACTGTCTACAGCACTCAGAAGGTATTTACTGTCTCAGTAACAGGGAGAAATTAGCCCCAGACTAAAGGTCGCGTTGTCTGGTCCCTTCTAAGCAAGCCCTGAAAGGATCAAAGTGTGTCCAAGGAATTTAAGTGTGCCACAGAACAAAGTTTAGGATTATTTAAGGGAACAGAAAAATAACCAGCACCCTTCAAGGTAAAATTTATAGTTTGGTATCTAATAAGAAATTGCCAGGCATGCAAAGTAGCAGGAAAATATGATCCATAATGAGAATAATCATTAATTAATCACTCAGTCCATCCAAACTGATGCAGAACTTAAACCGATGTGAGAATTAACCAACAAGGATATTGAAATAGTTACTATATCTTATAAGCTCAAGAAGGTAGAGGAATGACTACGTTAAGAGAGACAAGGAAGATTCAAAAAAAGACCCAAGTAAAACTTTCAGAGACACAGAGTAAGGCAGTATCTGAAACAAAGAGTACACTGGATGAGATCAATGGTACACTGAAGAAAGCAGAAGAGAGACAAATGATCTCAAAAATACAGCAATAGAAACTACGGGAAATAAAATAAACAGGAAAAAAAGACTTTCAAAGAAAAGAAGAAGAGGCCATCAGCGAGCCCCAGGACATCAGTCTCCCTAATACTGATATAATTGGAGTCTTCACAAAGGGGGAAAGGACTTAAAGAATACTGGGGGCTGAGTCTCAGAATAATCCAGAATAGCTATTTTGACCTTTGTTGCTAAGGCAGATGGAGGTGTCAGCATCCATGAGGTCCTACGGATGGGGTGAAGATGGGATCTGAGCCCTATGACCAAGAAAACTGTTAGAGCAAAAAGTTCTGCCCCTGCCTCAGATGAAAGCTATCTGGAAACAGAAAAATTCTTTCCCTTCAATTCTCTAGATTTGGAGAGTTTTAACCTGCCTGGAGAGTACTGGACTGCACACCTCCCCCCGTGGAGTGCCTCTCCTCTTCACTGAAGAGCTGTGACAGCCAGGCCCTCTCTACCCGTGAAGACGCCCTCTCCACACAGGAAACTGCAGTCTCCTTCAAGCGATCTGTTGGCCCTAAAAGGTGACTGAATTAGCCACCTGTTTTCTACAATATGAATATTTAAATTTCTTAGTGCTTTAAAATTTGTATCAATAAAGCATTTCTTTAATAGATTAAAAAAATGGAAGAAAAATTTCCAAGTCTAATAAAAAGTGGCTGATAGAATGTGGTGTAGTACTCTAAGCAAAGGAAGGACTAAAGCAGGGGTTAAATCTGAAGATAGCTGCTGTGTAAATCCCAGGCCAGGATAAAGGTGCAGATGGTTAAGGTAGCTCACTATGCTCTAAGACATCAAGTAAATCTGTACGTGGGATACTGGTTTCTACTACTGGAAAGCAAAAGTGGTGGTAGGAATTAGCTTTGTAATCATAGGCGTTGGTTTTGGGGTTGTTACAAGGATTCTGACTAGGGCTGCAGTACTACCTACCACGAGAGTCACGTGGTTCTTAAGTAACTCAACTTACTTTTAGGATAAGACATGTTATCCTAATGTATGGACTGGGAACCACCTAAACTAAAGTCACACAGGGTGATAGATTATATATCCCCAGCTTAGACCTACTAAATCAGAATCTCTCAGGTGAGGCCCAGGAGTCAGCAGTTTAACAAATTCCAAGGTCATTTTTTACCTACTTTAACATTTGAAAGTATGGTCTGGAGCAGTGATTTTCAACCAGTGTGCTGTGAAAATGTTTAAAGACCATTAATTAAATTATTTTTGAAAGAAGTTCAAAGCACAGTAAGTATATTCTTTCTTTTACTCTTTTTTTGACCAACATAATTTAAGTGTGTCATGGGAGTTTAACTATAGGTTCTCAACCGTGAGATAAAAATGGTTGAAAAACATGTTCTAGATGTACACTGTCCAAAACAGTAGCCACTGACCATATGGGCTGTTAAATTTAAATCAATCAAAATTAAATAAAATTTACAGTTCAGTTCTTTAGCTGCACTAGCCACATTTCAAGTGTTTGATAGCCACACATGGTACGGGGATCATTACGAAAGTTTTGAGACAGACTTTTTTATTGTCCATTATTTTACCTCGAAGAAATACTGTTGACAGCATCTTTTCTGATTCACCTGTTCAAGTTTCAACTTGCTTGGCTTATTGATGTTGCTGGAAGGGATTCATTTTTTTTTGCCTATAATTTTACATTTCTTGATTTCTGTGTATCTCAGAACTTTGGTAATGACCCACATATTTGACAGCACAGGACACTGCCATCATTGTAGAAAGTTCCATTAAACTGCACTAGTCTAGACTTTGTATTTTCAGATAAAGATATTTAATTATCCTTAAGTCTGGGGAACGGAAGGGAAATTTCTTAAACATTAGATTTTGAAAGTAATGAATGTCATTCTAATTTGTATAAAATACATGTGCCTGCACAGGGTGGGAGGGGTGCTACCTGGGCAGTGAGATGAGGACACTGCAAATGAAACAAAGAGGAAGACTACTTTTCTTTAGCCTGTTCTGGCAGAGTTGGTTCAGTCCAACCCTAACAAACCAGACAGGTTCTCTTACCTAGAAGATCAGAAAGAGGAAGGACTGGAGAAAACAACCTCATAATAGCTAGCAGGAATATTTTTTCCATCTTTGGAGACCTGGATTCGAAGAGTTGTGAAGGGATTAAACAAATCCTACCTTCGCTCTTCGGGAAGAGCAGTACTCTATCCAGTTGAGGTAAATCACACAGAAACTCTCCCTGGATATGCCTGCTAACCGGTGGTCATAGTCCTCATCGATGTTGGGATTAAATGTTGGGTCCACGTCAACGTAATTCCGATCTGCACACAGACGCAGTCCTTCCTGCATTGTCTCATTGGCCAGCCACTCCTCTAACTTAGAGGAGGTTGTAACATAATAAATGATACCCTAACACGGATCAGAGAAAGAAAAATCAGGTTGAATCACAATTTGAATTCTCTCCAATGCCTCAGCAAAATAAATGCCAATTGTTTCTACTGGTAGTGTAACTCAACAATATTTTCCTACCTGAATATTCTACATATATTTTGAGAATGCTATAATAAAATACCTCAGGCCTTCCTGGATGAAAAAACATAATTTATGGTTCAGCAAGGCAAAACAATTCTATTCTATTGATTTTAGAACTTTTGAATTTAGGATATTTTAAGAGAGATGGGAAAAAAGTTACTGTGGTGTAATATGAGTATTTTGAAATTATTTTGAATAATTTTTCTCACACAAAGTTATTAAAACTTCTGGTGATCCCAGGTCAACTTATAGAACTATAGTTAATGATAAAGCAAGAGAAAATGCATTTAAAACTAACATGTGTATGTATTTAGAGACAGAAAATGCCTTGTGTGTGTGCACAGCAAACGCATACAATGTAAAATCAATCTCTTTAGCCTTCTTGAGGTTGGGTTTAAACAAATATTAAATGGAAAGCTCAGGATTCATTCATCATAATTAGCACAAATAAGGAGGCAGGCAGAGGTAATACTGTAACATACAGAAAATTCAGATATGGTTAGCATATGTATTTTAAAAATATTGGCTTTGCCCATAAACCTTCAAATCCTAACCATGCTGTGTTTCTGTAAACTCCTCAACAAAGACTAAGCTTGCCTAATGAGAGGTTTGGCCTTTCACCTTAGGTCTTAGGAGGCAAACTCTAAGGCCTTGGAATGTCCTGCTTGGTAAGAAAGCCTCTGTTCAACTGGGAGGCCTGAGCCACAAAGAAGAAACATGATCTTTGGAGGTTCAGGAGCCTTATGTCAGCCACAGGGATGATCAAACACATCTACATGACTGCACCCAATAAAGACTCAGGACACTGCTGTCAGGCAAGCTTTCTCAGCTGGCAACACCCTATGAGTGTCGCCACACCTGGTTGCTGGGAGAAACAGGCATCTCCACAACCTCACTGACAGAGCACAGCTGGAAAATCCTCCCTTGGGTGACTCTGGACAGTGAATGCCCTTTGTACCTCTTCCCTTGCCTGATTTTAATCTGTATCCTTCCACTGTTAATAACATGACTATGATGTTTGAGTATAACAGATCTGCTGAGTTCTATGGCTCTTTCTAGGAAAATCCAGAACCCAGAAATTTGCAGCCGGTATCAGAAATGAGGGTGGTTTGGGGGACCTCCCAAACTTTGCAATACTTTATTCAGTTTGTTGAAAGCAGTGCAAAGTAGTGGTTAACAGGAAGGGCTTAGGAGTGAGACAAGCCTGGATTTTAAATCCCAAACTTCACTTGCTGGAGGACCTTGGGCAAGTTAACTTCTGATCCTTTAGTTATTTGTAAAACAAGGAAATAACACTTCTTCACAGAATTTAAGTGAGATATACATGTATATGTATATATATATTCCTTAGCCTAGTGCTTAAAACATATTATTATTAATGAATGAATGGAAAGAATTCCAGTAAAGAGAAAGAAACAGCAAGACCTTTGTGAGTATACTGTTACTGACTTTTCTGGATCTGAGAAAATTTAAATCACTACTTAAAAGCAAAGCACAAGTAAAAATAAAAATAAAATTTGATATATATAATTTAAATATGATATATAATATTTATATATAATTTTAAATATCATACAAATTTTTATGTAATTTATAAGGGACTGCACTTATTCAAAGATCTAAAGAGGCACACATACGCTTACCTTGACATAGTAAGTGGTGAGTACTTTCCGAAGATCAAAGACTTGAAGCATAGAGGCAGCACTATTATCAGTGATGCTATAACCCTCAAGAATATATTTAGTGACTATCACTTCCCAAGCTAACCAGCGCTGGCTAAATGCAGCATTAAATGAAAGCACATGAGGAATATGGCCAGGTTCACAACAGCAAAACCCTTCATCTTCCTCTACCCCTTCAGTAATGGCCTCTACTTCTCGTTGTTGACAGTAGGTGCCTTAAAAGGGGAGAGAGACAAAAAAAAAAAAGAAAAAATTAGGAATCAGAAAAAAAATTTCAAGGACATAAGAGATTGAAAAAAATACACATTTATGCAATTTAAAATATGTGATTGATTTGCCTTATTTATTTATTTATTTATTTCGAAGCAGAGTCTCACTCTGTTGCCCAGGCTAGAGTGCCATGGCTCACAGCAACATAGCCTAGCTCACAACAACCTCAAACTCCTGAGCTCAAGTGATCCTCCTGCCTCAGCCTCCCCTGCACCTGGGACGACAGGCACTCGCCACAAGTAATTTTCCTACCTTGGCCTCCCAGACTGCTAGGATTACAGGCATGAGCTAGTGTGTCTGGCTCTTAGAATATTCACTGACAAATTATAGCAAACTCCAGTTATCAGACATTTATCTATGTATTCCTCTTCTGCAGAACCACAATATATATTAGCACATTAAAAGTTCTGGAAATTTGTATAATAGAGTAGCCCCTTTAATTCTGACTCACTGGGGTGGCACCTGTGGCTCAGGGAGCAGGGCGCCGGCCCCATATGCCAGAGGTGGGGGTTCAAACCCAGCCCCGGCCAAAAACTGCAAAAAAAAAAAAAAAAATTCTGACTCACTAATCTCTAAATTTCGCAATTGAATTTACAATTGTATTCATATCAAATGAAGGACCAAAGAGTACAGGTACATCTCCTAAAGGTTTGACTTAAAAAAAACAAACTGAACTATACCAGACACACAGGGGTATAGACAGACACACGGAACTCAGCAGAGTCTGAGCTCCATTTACCAGTGTCACGTCCATGCTGCAAGCAGAGATATGACATACATTGTGTTGATTTGGCTACATAACTTGTAAGCATTAATCATAATCTAATATTAAAGACAAAATGAAATTGTTTTCTCTTCCCAATCCCAATAATAATTGTATAAGATTACAGGCATTTGAGGCTTACCTGCTGATAAAAGTTTCAAGTAAGTATAAGGTCTGATTATTCTTAACTAGCAAACAAATCTCTGAAGTTATAGTCTTTCATACAACATACTTATCAAGAAGGAATTTATCCAATTAGTGTTACTGAAGTGAAAATACAAACACAGATTAAATGTAGAATTAGATCCACAGCAATCTCATGCTAACAAAATATTTGTTAAAAATGTTAATTCTATTTTGTCCTGTGTTCTTGCTTCTGTTTAATTTGTAAATTCTTTATATTATATGAAGATCATAAAGTGATTGCACTTCATTGTACATAGGCACATATTTAAGTTATATTATAATAAAAATAACTTAAATCAAACTGTACAATAATTTTCTTCCCTAAAAAAATACATACACTATCCACATTTGAAAAACACGACTTTGAGAGAAACTTAGGCCACAAAACCCAGCCCCAGTAACCTTTTCTCGTAAGTAGAAGGAATATGCTATAAAACACCAATAAGAAGTATAGTAAACACATGACCCAGTAACAACATAATCATCTATTATTATTACCAAGTATCATGCACAGTACGTAACTGCAAGTGGTAGACTTACAGGCCTGCAGTGCAGATGTGTTTGCACCAACATCACTACAAACACAGGTAACGAGTTATGCTATGATACTAGGATGGCTATGCTATCACTCGACAACAAGAATTATTCAGTGCATTATAATCTTATGGGACCACTGTTATGTAGTGCTTGACTACTTAAGGTTCTAACTATGCTAGGTGCTAAGGAGTAACAAAAGGTAAGTGAGAGATAATCATGTCAGACAGGTGGTTAAAAAAGGCTTCTCTGAGAAAGTGACATATAGGCAAACATCCGAAGATAATTAAAGAATTAGCCAGATGGAGGATTAGTGAGAGGAGGGGAGACGGTTGGTACTTTCTAAGCAAAGGAAAGAGCAAACAGGAGTCTTAGCAAAGAATTTAGCACATCTAAAAAGCTGTAAGAAGGTCAGGGAGACTACAGTGAGGGAGGGCAATGGTGTGAAGCGAGGATGGAGAAAGTAGCATAGGCCAGATGACAGCGTTGTAGGACACTTTAGGGCGTTTTTATTCTATCTCAAATGCAGTGGGAAGTCACTGAAAAAATTTAAGCATGAAAGTGACATGATTGAATGTACCAATAAAAAAAAGTCCTATGTGTGGGTGGAGGAAGAGATGAAGAGAGGTTGGTCAATGTATACAATCATATAGTTAGACAGAAGGTTTAAATTATATGGATCACAGCAGAGTAGGGTGACTACAGTTAGAAACAATGTATTGTACTTTTAAAAGTAGCTAAGAAAGAGAACTTGAAATGCTCCCAACATGTAGAAATGATACTCGCTGTGATGAACACCCCAGACTCCCTGACTTGATCATTATCTATTCTGTGAATATAACAAATTATCACATGTGCCCCATAAAAATGTAAAATATTGTGCATGGATAAAAACATTCCAATTTGTGAAGAATTATAGGCATTCCTTGTGATCCAAGTCTAGTATGACTTCAGACTGCTTCCAAATTTGACTTGAGTTTTGACTGGCGAGTAGAGTTTAAACAGCAAAGGATTTAGCTAAAAATTTATCTAAATCTACTCAGTACCTGAGAGTGAAATTTGGGAAAGTGAAAATTTGATCAACTACTTGATTTGGAGAATTTCTGATCAATATGGTGGAATAAGCAGATGGAAAGAAAGCCCACTCGTCCATTTCACTCACACTGGAAATGCTCAATAAGAAAGCCTCCCCATGTATATTTGTTTAAAATACTAAAATTCAAATTAAAAAACAAAGATGAAACCTTCAGATGCCAAAACTTAAAAAGGAAGTTAAAAGTCCAGGCAGCAGTAGGAGTGAGGGTGTGCTGACTTTTGGATGAGTCCAGTTGGATTAGGTTTGAACAACTTTGGGGTAACACTCTAGAAGAGATGGAATTAAGGGCCTAGGTTCATGATGGGGGAAAAAAAATCCATAAGACCAGAATAGAACATTTTGAAGAGAAAGGGAAAGAGGAAGGAATGGAGAGGGAATGAATGATTATAAATAGTTCATAAATAAATAAACATTTATTATATTAACTCGAGTGCTCCATGGCTAAAGTCTTATTTCTAGTGAATAGGGTTCACTTCCAGAGAAATGCTTGCTCCACTAACAGACATGCCATAACAAAGGTGCAAGCCTTCTGACTCAATACCAGGGTAAAAATAAAGCTCTAGGCAGTGCAGAACTGACTTGATTCTCTTTCTAGTCAAATGCTTCTGTTATTTTCTATTCCAGAATAAAAACATTCCAAAGTACTTCTTAGAATAAATCAAACACTCTCTCAAAACTCTTAAGTCCAAATGTTTTAGACTGGAAAGATATTCAATAACAGCACTTGAATTTACTATTCAAGTTATTCAACTGATAGGAGTTGATAACATAAAGTTGATAAGTTTCTGAATGCATGATTTTCTAAGTAGAAATAGCTTTTTCAGTATAAAAAATTGTACAGGGCTGGTGGGAGGGAAAATGAGGAGTAATTGCTTAATGAGTACAGGGTTGTATTTTTGGAGCAATGAAAATACTTTGCAACTATGGAGTCTGGCAATTAGTTTGCAAACTCATCCTAGAAAAAGTGCTGCATAACTCATTGCTAAATATCACTATAGTCACCTTTGAAGCACTTCCTCTGGCCATCTGATGATCATAATGATATTTAGCAATGAGGTTATACCAGGGGTCCTCAAACTGCGGCCCGCCGAAGACATTTATCCGGCCCGCCAGGTGTTTTTGCCTCTGCTGCCTGTCCTGTTTAGCAGCGGACTCATCCCGGGCCCACAAAATCTGTTAGCGGAAAAACCATTGGTTGCATTCCCAAACAAAACATGTGTGGATTCACTGGAAAAGTTGCAAAAGGAGTTCCAATTTAGATTTAAAGAGCTTCATCTCCATGAACAGGACATACAGCTTTT
>CAUYRH010173402.1:0-20724 GCA_963574655.1 Perodicticus potto
AGACACATGAAAAAATGCTCATCATCCTTAATCATCAGAGAAATGCAAATCAAAACTACTTTGAGATATCATCTAACTCCAGTAAGATTAGCCCACATCACAAAATCCCAAAACCAGAGATGTTGGCATGGATGTGGAGAACAGGGAACACTTCTGCACTGTTGGTGGGAATGCACACTAATACGTTCCTTCTGTAAAGATGTTTGGAGAACACTTAGGGTTCTAAAAATAGACCTGCCATTCGATCCTACAATTCCTCTATCAGATATATATCCAGAAGACCAAAAATCACATTATAACAAAGATATTTGTCCCAGAATGTTTATTGCAGCCCAATTCATAATTGCTAAGTCATGGAAGAAGCCCAAGTGACCACCAGCCCATGAATGGATTAATAAATTGTGGTATATGTACACCATGGAATATCATGCAGCCTATGGAGATTTTACCTCTTTCATGTTTACATGGATGGAGCTGGAACATATTCTTCTTAGCAAAGTATCTCGAGAATGGAAGAAAAATTATCCAATGTGCTCAGCCCTACTAAGAAAACAAGTTATAGCTTTCATGTGAAAGCTATCACCCAATATAGCCCAAGAATATGGGGAAAGGGGAGAGGGAGGGGGGAGGATGGGTGGAGGGAGGGTAATTGGTGGGATCACACCTACGGTGCATCTTACAGGGGTACATGTGAAATTTACTAAATGTAGAATATAAATGTCTTAACACAATAACTAAAAATGCTGTGAAGGCTATGTTAACCAGTTAGATGAAAATATTTCAAATTGTAAATAAAACCAGCACATTGTACCCCATGGTTGCATTAATGTACACAGCTATGATTTAATAAAAAAAAAAAAGTTAAACATTAGGGTCAGGGCACGGCGGCTCACACCCGTAATCCTAGCACTCTGGGAGGCTGAGGCAGGTGGATTGTCTGAGCTCACAGGTTCTGAGCAAGAGCGAGACCCTGTCTCTAACAATAGATGGGTGTTGTGGTGGGCACCTATAGTCTCAGCTACTTGGGAGGCCAAGACAAGAGAATCACTTGAGCTCAAGAGTTTGAGGTTGCTGTGAGCTATGACACCACAGCATTTTACCAAGGGTGACAAAGTGAGATTCTTCCTCAAAAAAAAAAAAAAGTTAAATATAAATTTATCATATCATCCAGTAATTCCACTTCTAGGGATATACCCAAGAGAAATGTAAAATTATGTCCCTACAAGGACTTGCATGCAAATGTTCACAGCAACAATATTTATAAAAGCCCCAAATTAGAAACAACCTAACTGCCTATCAACTGATGAATGAATAGACAAAACATGGTATATCCATACAATGGAATACTATTCAACAATAAAAAGGAATGACATGCTAATACAGGATACAACATGGATAAACCTCAAAAACCTTATGCTATGTGAAAAAATCCAAACACAGAAGACCACATATTATATGACTGTATTTAGAAACGTCCAGAAAAGGCAAACATATAGCTATAGAAAGTAGATTACTGGTTACCTGGGACTGGGCTAGGAATGAGGAATACATGAGGGATTTTACTGAGGTGAGGAAAATGACTGAAACCTGTATTATGATAATGGTTGCACAACTCAGTTAATTTACTAAAAATCATTGATTTGCACACTTAAAATTGGTGAACTTTATAGCATATAATTTATACCTCGGTGAAGCTGTTAAAAAGAAAATATGCATTTATCTGCTTATTTTTACAAAAAAAATATAGAAAGGATAGACAGAAACTACAGAAACTGGTGACCCATAGGGTCCAGGGGAAAAGATGGAAAGAAGGAGGCATGAAAACCAGGTAGCAGGAAGGAGAAGGAGGCAGCACTTCTCTGAGCATAGCTTGGACTCTTAGAACCATGGTGAGGCTTTACGTACATGCACACATACATGTAATCAACCTGACCATGAACCTGGGGTGGGAGTAGTCAATAAACAATGGAATAGAAAAGAAACCAATAGGCTCGGCGCCTGTGGCTCAACGGGCTAAGGCACCAGCCACTACACCTGAGCTGGCGGGTTCGAATCCAGCCCAGGCCTGCCAAATGACAATGACGGCTGCAACCAAAAAAATGGCCGGGCGTTGTGGCGGGCGCCCTTAGTCCCAGCTACTTGGGAGGCGGAGGCAAGAGACTCGCTTGAGCCCAGGAATTGGACGTTGCTGTGAGCTGTGTTGCCACAGCACTCTACCCAGGGCAACAGCTTGAGGCTCTGTCTCAAAAAAAAAAAAAAAAGAAAAGAAAAGAAAAGAAACCAGTGAACCTATGAATTATTAGCATAGCTGCACTAAAGAGGATCAGGAAGAAAAGTACTAAACCAAGTAACTTTGAAAAACATCTTGACCGGGGCGGTGCCTGTGGCTCATTGAGTAGGGCGCCGGGCCCATGTACCGAAGGTGGCGGGTTCAAGCCCGGCCTCGGCCAAACTGCAAAAAACAGAAAAATAGCCAGGCGTTGCGGCGGGCGCCTGTAGTCCCAGCTACTCAGGAGGCTGAGGCAAGAGAATCGCCTAGGCCCAGGAGTTGGAGGTTGCTGTGAGTTGTGTGAGGCCACGGCACTCTACCGAGGGCGATAAAGTGAGACTTTGTTGCTACAAAAAAAAAAAAATCTTGACCGGATGCCATAAGGCTAAAAACAATAACAGATGTATACTGTCCTCTAGTAAATGCAGTATTCTAGTTAGTAAATCTGTTTTACTCACAGGGTTATGGACTAGGAATTCTGTAAATACGTGCATATGAGGATTGAACAAAGGGGTAAATACATTGCAGAAGATAAGAGCCAGATTTTCTCCCTCTTGGAGAAAGACGTTATGAATAAGCAAAGACTTATGTTTGAATGAATTTTGTGGTATTGGTTTGGAACTCAAAGTATCACTGTAGCACACTTTTAAATATATATACAAGTGAATAGATATGAGGAATAAATACAGATATATGTGTATGGGTGGGTTAGTAGCATACATACATGTATTTCCTAGCTCTGTACCCTGAGAGGCCCTAGGAACAATGACACTCCTATAGCAATGAGATCACCCAGCATCTAGATCTTGGTTTCTATATACCATTTTCTTGTTTTTCTTTTTCTTTTTTTTTTTGAGACAGAGTCTCAAGCTGTGGCCCTGGGTAGAGTGCTGTGGCCTTACAGCTCACAGCAGCCTCAAACTCTTGGGCTTTAGCAATTCTCTTGCCTTAGCCTCCCAAGTAGCTGGGACTACAGGTGCCTGCCACACGCCCAGCTATTTTTCTGTTGCAGATGTCATTGTTGTTTAGCTGGCCTGGGCCAAGGTTGAACCCGCCAGCCTTGGTGTATGTGACCAGCATCCTACTCACTGAGCTACGGGGGCCACCTATATACCATTTTCTAATAAAAAGAATCAGAGCTCCTTGGAGAAGTGGTTGATTCCAAAGCCGAAGGAGGGAAAATATGAGTCTGGAACATATTGTGGTACAAGAAGGTTAGGAATTCCCCCCACAAAGGGTGTGAAAATGACAAGAGACAAGGGGAAGGAGCTCCAGTGGCTGAAGCTGGAACATCTTGAGCCAAAAATAAATAATTATAAATATAATTAAATAAATATCCATGAGTCCATAGTAGTATAAATAAATAAAGTGCATAAATAAATAAATGGCAGAAAGAGATATCTTTCTTACAAAAGAATCTCAATTAATAGATGTAGAAGGGATAAGGGATAATTTTTCATTATCAGAAGTCACACATCACAATAATAATTATTGCAGCCAAGAGCCACAGCTGAGGGTGGCGCTTGTGGCTCAAAGGAGTAGGGCGCTGGCCCCATATGCCGGAGGTGGCAGGTTCAAACCCAGCCCTGGCCAAAAACTGCAAAAAAAAAAAAGATCCACAGCTGAATGCTAACAACAGTGGGCAAAGATCTGGACAGAAACAGAATACTGGTATAATCTCAAAATGCTATGACAAAGGGGAAAAAAAAACAGTAATTTTGCAGCAGAGAAACCCAGTAAAAAACCATCTTATCCAGGTGATTAAGGTAACCATCACCAGAAATAGGACATGGTGAGGTCATGTGACCCTGACGTGACAACCTGAGAAAGACACAACGGCTCCCTTTTGGTAATATTGCTCAATGAAGTGAGCAGTATTCCTGTGTGAAAAAATCCAAACTCAACATTCTTACTAGCTTTATAAGTATTCTAAAGATCAAATCCTTCTAGGGTTTTAGTTTAAAATGATAGTATATCCATATGCTCACACTTAACAATGACTATCTGTGGACAAAGGTATAGGAGGCACTTTAATTTTTTGTTTTACACATTTTTGTATTGTTTGACTTTTATAACAATAATCATATGTTATTTTAAAATAAGTTTAAGTATACCAAAGGAGAAATACTAGTCATTAGTTATTTTAAAAGGCAGAGTTTTCAACTATAAACTATTAGCAATTCTTTTATAATACTTATATATAAACCTCAAAAGCTAAAAGTAAGGAAATTCTTGTTATTTGTCACTTAACATAATTTACTAAAGACATACTTTACCTAAACGAAATCAGTGGCATGGTTTTTTGTCCCCCAGATAGCATATAGCAATTAGAGAACATGGAATATTCATATGGTAAAGAAATGAATTTTTTTTTCCCCCAAGCAAGGTACCAACATGTGAATTCTAGTACTCCAAATAGAATGTTTAATACCTAGAGGGTGGGCTGATTGGGGTGGCTCACGCTTGTAATCCTAGCATTCTGGGAGGTCAAGGGAGGTAGATTGCTTGAGCTCTGGAGTTCCAGACCAGCATTGGGAAGAGTGAGACCCTGGCTCTACTAAAAATAGAAAAACTAGCTGGGCATTATGGAGGGCACCTGTAGTCCCAGCTATTTGAGAGGCTGAGGCAAGAGGCTTGCTTGAGCCCAAGAGTTTGAGGTTGCGGTGAGGTACAATGATGCCACAGCACTCTACCCAGGGCAAGAGAGTGAGACTCTGTCTCAAAAAGAAAAGGAAAAGAAAAGAAAAAGATAAAGAATACAGGCTGGGTGCATTGGGCTCACATGTGTAATCCTAGCACTCTGGGGAGCTGAGGCAGGTGGATTGCCTGAGCTCATGAGTTCAAGACCAGTCTGAACCAGAGCAAGACCCCTGTTTCTAAAAAAATAGCTGGGTGTTGTGGCAGGCACCTGTAGTCCCACCTACTCGGGAGACTGAGGCAAGGGGATCACTTGAGCCCAAGAGTTTAAGGTTGCTGTGAGCTATGACACCATGTTGCTCTACTGAGGGCAACAAAGTGAGACTCTATCTCAAAAAAAAAAAAAAATACAAGGAGGGTGTGCAGAGAGATGTTTCTGAGAGAGATAGTCTTTTGGCCTCCCATGACATAGGGCAGAGGGAAAAAGACAGCTGCCTGTCTCTAGGCACATATGAACATGGAGAAGCACAAGGGCTTCAAGGATGGACCACCAATCCCACTTGCTATGAATTTGGCCAGGAGCATACCTCCTCTGTTGTGAGAGGCAGAAGTTTTGCTCTAAGGGGTATCACTGATCCAAACTTGCCATTTATAATCCCAACAGTTATTTATATTTGTAGTCTATATTTTCTTTTTTGGTCCTCCTTGTAACAAAGTTCATTTTAAAAATCCAACTTGTCTCAGCTATGTTAAGAAGACAAGGAGATGGGAGAGGGAAGCAGAACTAGGCCATTGCTAAAATACAACAAAGTATCTGACAGTCACCTGCCTATGTGGCGTATTCTCTATCTAGATATTTTATTTATGTGTTTGTCTATTTGTTGGGAAAACTTTGTGTCGATATGATAGTGACTAACCTTATTTTGTACAGTCATTTGTTAAAAAGCAAGAATGTTTATCGAGTGTCTAGCATGTGCCAGGCACGACTGGCCATTACACACTGTTCTAGTACCAAGAATTTTTATCACTCAGAGGCCACAATATGAAACAGATTAGTTTGAAACTTAGGGTATGAACACTAGGCCATTAAATGGCACCAGAATAGACATTTATTTAAAACTTTCCTCCTGATCTAAAGAAGTTAATGTGTTTTTCAAAGTGGAAAGTGACTTTCTTACTCAATATGCTTAGGCCCTGTATGTATTCAGAAGCATTCAGATCATTTCCTACTGGAGCTAAGCCCAAGCTACAAAGAGTTTTGTCAACGTGAAATGGGCTACCGACATGCTCATCAAGGTTAGGTCCAGAGGCAAGGAAGGAATTGCAGAGATGAGCTCAATGGTCTGTTTTAAATTTCCTCCTGTGCAGCATGACCACAGATAGTAGGATTTCTCACCCAACCAAAGGATAGCAGGAGGCTGAACGAATATGAGAAATGTAGTAACGGGGATAGAGTTGGGTGGAAATCTGACTTTTTTCCACCTGCGGGCTAATAAGTCCCCTGGGCTTCAGCGTCCCCATGAGTGAGATGAGGAAAGGGATTGGCCCGGAGATCCCTGAAGAGCCCTGCCAGCTCTGATGTGCCAAGAATTCCATTCCCAGGAGTAGCCTCCTCCTACGAGTGTCTTGTCTCTGGCCAGTTCTGAACTTCAGAGTTCACGACACTTAGCCTAGAATATAAAATGTCCATACTTCAGGTTCCCAGATCTGGAGCTCTAAGGGCTAAAATATCCCGCGGCACACTTATCTCTCCAGGGTGAATTTGGGAGCTCTAAATGGGACAGTTCCTTGGTGTAGCTCTAAAGTTTGACAGATCACAATGCCAAAGACTGGAACAATGTTTGTCTCCAGGCTGAAGCCATGGACAGGATGGAGCCTCCTGATCTAGCAGGGCAGGGCAGGACTCCAGCGTTCAGACTTCAGGGCAAGGGTACAAACTGCCCCAGGAGGTACAGGATCAGCCCTGCTCTGCCAGGCCTGGCTCTACTGATCAGCATGGCTCTGAGTGGGACCAAAGGACACTAAAGCACCTCTTTTCTTTTCCAGAAGCTAGACAAAGGACATTTCAGAGCCAGATAAAACCGTACGATCAACTCTGGGGAAGCTCTAATGTTCCCCGTTCTTCAAGGATTTGAAAGGCATTTCAGAGAGTAGGTGATAAGGTTCAGGAGTGGGGGGGAGAGACGGGATCAGGGTTAGGGGCAGCACTTTCACCAGCGTGAGCAGCTACTATAAGAACTAAGGAGGTGGGAGCCTCCCTGCTGGCTCCTCATGCTTTCCCAACTCACTTACCCTCACACTGCCTGCCCTCCCCTTGGTAGCCAGGCCTGCAGGAGCACTTGTAAGAGGTGGGTGTGTTCTGACACAGGGCATCAGCATGGCAGTCATCTAGCCCTTGGGCACACTCATCCACATCTGCAAGAGAGCACAGCAAGCCCCACGCCACGTATGAACTAGCCTTGGCCCCTGTCTAGGATCACCCCCGGCCAGCCTATCCCACTCCACTGAAGCTGCTTGGGAGCCCTGGGATGAACCATACCATAGCCAGGCCCTTTCCAGATGCAGCCTGTTCTCCTTCACAGGAATTACCACCGCCACCACCTGCCGGCCTTCAGGACTCTGCTCAAACCCACTTTCTCCAGGAAGCCTGCCATGCCCACCAGCACAGGCGTCCCTGACCACGTGCTCCCACATTTATGTCCTTGCATAGCACATATCCCGCAGGCTTGTTACTGTCTATTTTCCTGCCTGTCCCTCCACTAGACGATGTCTTGACAACAGACTGAGTCTGTGTCGGCCATGCCAAGTGGGCGCAATGCCTGGCACGAGAGTAGGCAATAGTAAACGCCTGCTGAAAGAAGTATGGCAAAAAAAAAAAAAAAAAAGCTCTGAAAGCCGAGCAGCTGTCTGTCAGCTTCCTAAACGTTTAAGCTGTGTGGGGAAAGCTGCCCAGGGTTCTGAGCAAACACCAAGGTAGGAATGGGGGCCCCATTGCCCCTCGCCCGACCCCTCCTCTCACAGTGGAAACCCGCCTCGGCAGAAGTATTTCCCGAGGTGACTCCAGGATGGCAATTAAAAGTTAGAGTTTTGAAAGTTTTGCAAGTCCAGTTTGTACAGAACTTCCAGAGTTCTCATCTCTGAGGAAAACCTAGCCTTGCTGGTGATTAGGCGTCTTGCCAGATCCTCAAGCAGCGGCTGTTCGGCGGATGAAGTCTCGGGAGCCGAGCCCGAAGCCCGCGGAGCTTCCTCGTCGCCCAAGAGAGAAGCGGGCAGAGCCGCCCCGGCCTCCTCACAGATGCGCCCCTGCTCGGGCGCCTGGTGTCCCCATCTACACAACGGGGAGCTGGACCCCGGGGCCCGTCAGCACCCTCCTCCCTGCCCCGCGGGCGACAGTCTGAGTGGCGGGCGCTGTCGGGGCACCCGGGGCGGTGGCGACCGGCATGGGAACTGTCAGCAGCTCCGGGTCCGAGGCCGGGCCGCGGGGCTCAGGCCCTGGGCCTTTGGCCCAAGCGGTGGTGGCGTCGTGGCCTGGCCAGCCGGGGAGGGCCGCGGGGGAGCAGGGGCCACGCGGAGCTCCAGCCACCAAGCCCTCAGCCGCGCCCGCCCGGCTCAGGGGACCCCAGAGGGGAACCGGACACCCTTCCCCGCGCCTGCCCCGCCCGCGCCGCCGAGCCGTGCCAGGTGCGCCCCGCGGCCGGACACTCACCCTCTGGCGGCCCCGCGGCGCGGCCCCGGCCGGGCGGGACGGCGGCGGCCAGAAGCAGCGGCGGCGGCAGCAGCAGCAGCAGCAGCGCACGGGCCGCCCCGGGACAGCCGCGGCCCGCGACCCCCATGGATGGCGCGGCGGCTGCGGGCGCAGGCGGCGGAGTGCGGGCGGCGAGCGCGGCGGCGGCGGCGGCTCGGGGAGGCGTGTGCGGGCGCCCTGCCCGCCGCGCTCTGACACCCCCGGCCCGGCCCCGCCCGCCCTCCGAGCCCCGGCCTCATTTTCACAGGGTCCTCCCCAGGCCGGGGAGGGCGGCGTGGGGGGCAGTGCGGCCCTGCCCGGCCCCCTCCCTCTCCCTCCCCGCCCCGGGCGGAGGGGGGCGCGGCCGCGGTGGCCCCAGGGCGGCTGTCAGCCTGGCGCTGGCGGGCTGCGTGGTGCCCGCACCGAACCCGAGATTCCCCGCGCTCCCGCTCTGCTCCAGCACGCAGAGAGCCTCGGGGCGCCTCCTGTTTGCGGCGTCCTACATAACTTGACACTATCCCTCTGGTGAGCACAAACCACCTTTCTAGCCTGAAACGTCGGTACAGGGCTCCCAGAAAGTGCCCCGTATAGTTCCCAAACCCCAAAGCCATCTTGTGGCTTTCCACTTGGGAGTTGGCAGTGGGGTGCTTTGCACATGCTGCTGACCCTTGGACAGGCCATTTCAGGAAAAGAACTATTTGAGTGGAGAGGGTAACCCCAGCTTCTGTCATCACCCCAAACTCACTCTGCACTCTTCAAACAGCCCAACCCAGGCACTCTCTGATCCCCTATCCCGCAGCCCTCTGAGGGATCACACTTGTCCCACTGTGGGGCACACTGAAGCTGTCACCTCCCTGTCCTGCTGCTGGGCTCAGATACATATAAGACCAGTTACATGTTTATCTTCAGGGCAGTCTGAACCATGAAGGGGAAAGGGGGCTAGAAGCCCAGGGTGAGCCACCAGGGACAAGGGACAGCCCCAATTTTGCCTGGCATAAGTGGCATCTACCTCCAGCTATGTGTATGAGTTATGTTATGAATTCATAACACCAGGTCTCACCAGCTGCAAATATGGGCAGTGTCTGGCACCTGGCCCACCAAGCAAGACAGTCCTTACAAGGGAGCACCTCACAGGGTCTTTTCATATCACCCCAGGCACAGAAGGCTGGAGCCCACTACACTGAGTGTCCCTGCAGAGACAAAAGTAGTAACGATTTCTAGCAAACAAGCACCATACTCGGATATTAATGCTCTTCACTGAGCTCCTCTGTATTTATTTAATTTTCTCCAGTGACTGTATATATTCATACCATTCCTTTGGTGATTAGAAAATAAATGCACAAAAGTGCTTCTGTCTTCTTGGGGCCTCTCCAGCTCCCCAAGTTCCCATTTTCCACATCATCAGCGCACCTTGTCTGCCACCGCAGCCCCCTGGCAGGCCCAGGGGCCAGGCTGAGACTGCCTTTTTGGGGTGCTGCTAGTTCTGCTGCTTGATGGAGATGTCTGAGAAAATAACTGTGGTTGTTTTTCTTTTCAACCTTTCATCCCCAGTGAAGGCAGGCAGGTTGCATCCCTTTTTCTCTCTTTTGCTCCTCCCTCCTACCCCCTTTTGTTTGGTGCTGAGAGGGACATTGAGCTATTTCTACTCATAAGGATAGTTTTCTACGCATTTGTAAATCTTCACTTAGTGAAGTTCTCTCCACCTTTGTCTCTGTGTCCTTAATGGTAGCCATAAATTACCGCCATCTTTTCTCTCCACTGCATCAGGCTTCATTGCTTTTGAAATGATCAAAGTTATTTCTTTTAAAATCCAGCTAGAAACTGCCCATTGTGTAGCACAGACCTCTTTAGCTCCAGCCAAAGCAGATAAATACATAAAGCTGCCTGTTAAACTCTAGGGAAGCCTCCTCCAGCCACCTTGTGCCTGGTAAAGAAGTAAGACATGTGCTATTCTTTCCCTGCATCGTTTGCCTAACTTGTATTTCAGTAAGAATACAAATTCATAATGATAAGACCCAGAGAGTGCTGTTTTTGCCTAAAAAGAGTCAGTTTTTGTCATGTTTCCCGGAAAAGTTCGCCACTGGCGCAGATCTCAAAAAATGTTCTGAATCCTATTTTGTTTGCCCTGACTTCCATACAAACGTGCTTTCAGCTGGTCGGCTCCCAGACTCCTGGGCAACCTTTTTGACACTTGAGATTAAAGTCAAAATGGTTTACAACTGGGAATTTCCATAGGGGAAAGGCTCCAGGGGGAAATTATGTCCAAATGTCAATGTTTTCAATGTTTTCAGTGTCAGGAAGGACTTGGTTGGCCCTGCACTAGCTGCTGTCTGCCCTCTATTGTCCAGCTGAGGTCCCCACAAACTTTTCAGAAAGGCCCACAGGCACTATCCTGGGACTGAGGCTGAGTCTCCCTTTCCCTTTCCCCTCCCTTCTCCCCAGGCTGAGAGGCCATGAAGCTGGCCAGCCAGCCCAGTCTCAATTGTGTGGGCTTCTGGCAATGCTGGGAAAGACTGGAAGTGGGAGACTGTGGGTGCCCCTGACTAGGTTCAACTCCACATGCACCACGTCTCAGTGCCCTTCTTTCTTGACTCCTCAGCAGCCTTGGAAGTGTTGACTACTTCCACCTTGTGGAAAATCTCCCTTGCCTTGGTTTCATCACAGCAGGCAAAATCTCCCTTGCCTTGGCTTTCCTCTCACCTCTCAGAAATTACTTCTCAATCATCTTCTTGGACCTTTCTTCTATAGCCTCTCTCTGGGTGGTTTGCTGATCTGCTCAATTCCATAATGTGACTCTCCAGCCTCCTTTTGTCCCCTTAGCTTCAGTCCAGTGTATCCAATTGCCCACTGGATAACACCCTCAGATTCAACATGTTCAAAACAGAGCTCATCTTCTTCCTCAAACCTGCTCCTTGCCAAGTGCTCTCTTTTAGAGAAGGCTACCATCGTTCTGCTGACATTAAGTCAGAGGTCTGGCAATCACCTGGGACTCCATTCTCCTATCTCAACACATCCAAACAATCATGTCAATTCTCCTTCCCACCATCTCTCAAAACCACCCTCTTCCTCCATGCTTGTTGCCTGAGTCAGGGGGCAACCTCTTACCTACATGCTGCTCTCAGGCTGCGATTCCTTACTGGCATCCCTGTCTAACTCTCATCCCCCCTCAGTTCATCTAACACAGTGGCTGTGGAGTAAAATGTAAATTTCATCACACTACTCCCAGTCTTTCCTCAGGCTAAAAATCCCAACTCCCTTGGTACAACCACTCTGGAGAACAGTTGGGTCATATCTACTAATACGGAACCCACCTACCCACTTCCAGGTATCTATGAGAAATGAGTGCATATGTTCCCCCAAAGGACATGTCCAAGAATGTTCATAACAGCTGTGTTTACACTAGCACAAAACTTGGAAATAACCCAAGTGTCCATCAAGTAGAAAATGAACACACTCTGATGCATACAGCAACACAGAGGCATTTCATGAGCATTCTGTTGAGTGAAAGAAGCCAGGGTACATATTGTATAAATCCATTTTGATTAAGATTAAGAACATGCAAAACTAATTAGCTTCCTCCAGGGTGGATATTGAGTGGGAAGGAGCATGAAGGAACCTTCTGGAATGTTGGAAATGTTCTGGATTTTGATCTACGTGGTGATTATATGGGTTTATACATAGGTAAAAATTTGTTAGAATGTTGGCTTAAGTTTAATGCACTTCATGACTTTACTGTATGTATGTTTTTTCTCAGTAAGTTGAAAGCAGCACTGCCTATCCAAAGACCTTTACAATCTGATCTCGTTCTATATTTCCAGCCTTCTGTCCTACCACCCCTTTACCACAGGCTATATGCTCCAGCAATATCAAACTACTTGTTTTAGCAATTTGTCATTTTCCCCCTTATACATCCATTCTTTTACTCATGCTGTTCCCTTTGTCTGAAACACATGAAGTTGTATGACTTAAAAATATTTGAAAAATGAAATGCAACATCTTGATTAATAAATACCACTATACCTTAAGGAAAAATAAGTTTACTGAGATGTCTCTCCAAAAAAGCAATGAAGCATGCATGAAAATACTTGAGTCTTTAGGCTAGCAGGTCCCAAGAACTAATGCAGAAAGAACTATCTGCTCTTGCACACGCATTAATTTCTCTTTCATGGATGGGTTCTGTGTCTCCTAAAAAACTTCTCCAATATGTCTAAGCTGGATATGAAGTAGTAAATTTTTGGGGTTGCTTACCATCCTCATAAGCTCCTTCTTCCTTCCTAACAGATATTCACCCTCCCCAGGCAGTTCATGTCTGTAGGAGGGAAACTGCCCCGTCTCTACTTCAGGCTTGGGAATTGGCTTAAGACAATCCATACGTTTTATTGCATTCCCCCTACAACAGTCATTGGTTCAAGGATGAGCATGTGACTGCATTCCAGTCAGAGTGAATCTCAGGGCCTTTGCTGGTAAGGCTGGGCTGGAAGGGCTCTCTTGTCTTCCTTGTAATGTGGCTGTGCTGGATGAGAGACTAGGCAGCCGCCTTTCTACCCTCCCTCTCCCCACAAAGAGGGTAAAGCCAACCAGGAGACACCCTCTACCTTGGGACCTCCAGTGAAACTTGCCAGTACACTTCCTAATTGTTTGCCCTGGTGGGTTTATTTTTGTTTTTTTTAATTGTAGTAAAATATAGACAACATGAAATTTACCATTTTTAAGTGTACGGTTCAGTGCCTTTAAGGACATACATGTTGCTGTGCTGCTGTCATCGTCATCCGTCTCCAGAACCTTTTCTCATCTTGTAAAACTGAAACCCTGTCCCCACTATACAATGACTCCCCATTCCTCTACCACAATCACCATTCTACTTGCTGTTTCTATGAATTTGACTATTCTAAGTATCTCGTGTGAGTGAAATAATACATACAGTGTTTGGGACTGGATTATTTAACTTAGCATAATGTTTTCAAGGTTCATTCATGTTACAGTGTGTCAAAATTTCCTTCCTTTTTAAGGCTAAATCATACTCCATTTTATGTATATAACACATTTTGCTTATTCATCTTTCTGTCAATAGATATGTGGGTTGCTTGCACATTTAGTTATTGTGAATAATGCTATGAATGTGGATGCACAAACAGCTGTTAGTGTTCCTGCTTTTCAATTTTTTTTTTTTTTTTTGTATACTGTATACCAAAAGTAGAACTTCTGGATCATATAGTAATTCTATTTTTGAGAAACTGCCATACTGTTTACTTTAACAACTACGCCATTTTGTATTCCCACCAGCAAAGCACAGGCATTCCAATTTCTCTATATCCTCACTAACACTTGTTATTTTCCATTTTCTTGATAGAAGCTATCCAATGGATGTGACGTGGTATCTCACTGGTTTATTTGAACTGAGTTTTCTATTTTTTACAGGTAAAATATATACCTATTTAGTTTCTATAAGCCTCCATTAGGTGATCCTCTGAGTAAGAAGGGTGAAAGATGGTTGGGTAGGGTTGAATCCTCTCAGGAGTCTAAATAATACATGATTATTTTATGTACAAAGTTAATGCTATCTTGGTATAAATGCCAGGCCTCCATTTATTTCTTCAATGCTTCTAAAACTGCAGCAAAATTTCTGCTTATGGAAAGTTAAAAATCCTTTCAATAGCTGGGCACAGTGGCTCACGCCTGTAAACCTAACACTCTAGGAGATCGAGGCAGATGGATTGCTTGAGCTCATGAGTTTGAGACCAGCCTGTCTCAACTAAAAATAGAAAAAATTGAGGCAAGAGGATCACTTCAGCCCAAGAGTTGGAGGTTGCTGTGAGCTATGACGATGCCATGGCACTCTACCCAGGACAACAGCTTGAGATTCTGTCTCAAAAAAAAAAAAAAAAACCTTCCAATAAATGTTTACATAAAAATGATAATAGTTAACATTTTAGTGAATATTAAATGTCAGGCACTATTCTAAGTATTTCACATGTATTTAGCTCATTTAAAATCCTCATAAAAACATAGTGAAGCAGATCTCATTATTACCTATATTTTACAGAAATGGACATTAAAATGAAGAGAGACTGAGCCACATGCTAGTAGGGAGCAGATCAGGACTCAATGCTGGGAAGTCTAGCATCAGATCTTGCTTCCTAACCACTGTTCTATATAGCCCACATGTACACCAAGCATTGCGCTGGGCCCAGTGGGAGACACCAAGGTGAATTAGAGGCAAACCCTGCCCTCTAAGAGCTCACAGTCCAGCAAAAAATGTGAGACATGATGAGTATTCATCCTCAACACCTCTTCCAAAATACCAATATGACAACTGTTTAAAACTCTTTGGTGCTCTTTCACCTACATCACTGTACTACAGTCAACCTCATGGGGAGGACCTGCTGCATAATTTGTAGGACCTAGTGCAAAATTAAAATCCAGGGTCCCTGGCTCAGCACCTGCAGCTCAACGGGCTAAAGCACCAGCCAGGTACACCTGAGCTGACGGGTTCGAATCCAGCCCGGGCCCGCCAAACAACAATGACGGCTGCAACTAAAAAATGGCCGGGCATTGTGGCAGGTGCCTATAGTCCCAGCTACTTGGGAGGCTGAGGCAGGAGACTCGCTTGAGGCCAGAAATTGGAGGTTGCTGTGAGCCGTGATGCCATGGCACTCTATCCAGGGTGACAGCTCGAGGCTCTGTTTAACAAAAAAAATCCAGGGTCCCTTAACCAAAATTCCAGGAAAAAGTACTAATTTCCTTAAAAAATGTTTTATACTTATAAAACATTATAGGCATGACATGAATCAAAACATAAATTTAAGATGGCAAAAAGATAATAATTGCATAATTTTATGTAACACAATGAGTAAAAACATTAATGTGATATCTTCACTGATCATAAAATTCTGTGGCTCAAATTTCTACAAAATCATTTGTATAAATCATTTTGTGGCAAAAAATCAGAAAGGTCATCAAAATTTATACTTTTAGGATCATCATTTTAAATCAGTATAATTGAGACATCAGTTGTTCTTGGCAAATGAAAGGTGATAATACAATTGTGGATAATTTTTCATTTTCAGAAGGATCTTTCTACTGACACAACTGTTATTGGATCTAACTGTTATTGGATCTGTTTAGCACCTCTAGAGTTGATGAATCTTGGGGAATAGTTTTTCTAAAATGATTTAACTCTTCATACAAATAAATGTTTGTGTAAATGTTAATTTAATTTTAATCCTTGATTATTAGAGAAATGCACATCAAAACCACCCTGAAATATCATCTCACCTGGGCAAGAATGGCCCACATCACAAAATCTCAAAACTGCAGATGCTGGTGTGGATGTGGAGAGAAGGGAACACTTCTCCACTGCTGGTGGGACTGCAAACTAATTCAACCTTTTTGGAAGGAAGTATGGAGAAACCTCAGAGAACTCAAACTAGACCTCCCATTTGATCCTGCAATCCCATTACTGTGCATCTACCCAGAAGGAAAAAAAAAACCTTTTATCTTAAGGACACTTTCACTAGATGTTTATCACAGCTCAATTTACAATCGCCAAAATGTGGAAACCGCCTAGATGCACCCCCAATCCAGGAATGGATTAACAAGCTGTGGAATACTATTTAGCCATTAAAAAAATGGAGACTTTACAGCATTTGTATTAAGCTGGATGGAAGTGGAACACACTATTCTTAGTAAAGCATCACAAGAATGGAGAAGTATGAATCCTATGTATTCAACTTTGATATAAGGACAATTAGTGACAATTAATGACATGGTGGGGATGGGGAAAGAGGAGAACAGAGAGAGAGAGAGGAGGACCGAGGTGGGGTGGGGTCTCAAAGTGTGACACATCTTAAGAAAAAAAAAATTTTTAAGTAAATTTATACAATATCATTTTGATGTTTTCTTTAATATTTTCTGTAATGTGTAGAGGTCAAATAAGAAACTGAAAGTGGCTTCATGATTTCTATGTAAATTCGAATGATGTGTATTTATTGCTGTATCTACAATTATAAGAAAAATTAATTTAAAATTGTCTTATTAATATCATAACTAGTTAATCTGAAGCTTCCTATGAAAATAGTGTCTTTTCCATCTAATGCAATGACTTTTGCATTTGGTTTCTGTTTCTAAGCCTACAGGAACAGCAGAACCTCTGTAAGCTGACCACCAGAAGACTGTATCAAATTGTTAACATATGAAGGTGATTAACAGAAGGAACTAGGCCTACTGCACTGATACGTCATGCGGTGTTGCCTGTCTATGAAAATCAGGTCAACTTAAGGAGGTGGTCAATGTAGGGAGGTGGTCAACCATGGAGGTTTCACTGTAATTGTTTTGCAATGTTATAGCAACTTCAAAAACCAGAGACTTTAAATTCTTCAATATAGGCTGATACTCTCTGCTGTGCTTTAGTACAATGTCCTTATATTTGCTTTTATTTTGTAATAATTTGCTGATAAAGTTTACTGCCTGCGTGCCAGCAATTCCAGTCCCAGTGCTCAGGCCAGAGAATTAACATTTGTGCAGATATTACAGGAATGGGGTCTGGGCATAGACAGGCAAGCCAGTGTCTCAACACTGTCTGCAAGAGGAGACCCCCCTCTGCGGCTGCTGCTATTGTTACGACTGTCTCAGCTGAAAGTATGGGCCCAGGGCCCAGCCCATCTGCCTTGGGGGTCTGGGGTGCTATGGACTTCTCCTGAGGCATGCATGTATACAGTCCAGGCAGCCAGGCCCATGCTGTGTCACCCAGTATATCTCTACTGCTCACATGCATACACCATTGTCCCACCAGACTTCAGTTACAAAATACAAGTTTAAAGAAAAAATTTAAGAATTTCAAGATGGAAATACCAGGACATAACACCAAACATAAGACTCTTCTGAGAAGAGGGCTCTTATCTATATGACTATGCAAGTTACACACCCTTAAAGGCAGCCGTACACATGGGTATGGCATTGAAGAGCCTTTATAATCTAGCTATTGTTTTCCTTTTGTGCCTTTTAAGACCCCATCTCTTGTAAAAGTGCACCCCACTTCCAGCCCTCTCTAAAAGCACCACAACTCTAAGTCTTTGACCAGCCCATCTGCCTTGAATGTTCTTCTTGGCCACAATTCATGCCTCAAGAAGAGTTCTAGTATCATCTTTTCAGAGTCTCTCTTAACCAACTACTCTCCTCCCAAGATGGGAGGAATTTCTCTTCTGTATCCCAAATAACCTACTGTACAAATCCTAATCATAGCATCCATCATTCAGTAATAGCTCTCAGGAGTCCATGGCTGCCTTCCCAGCTTATAGACATCGAGCTCCATAGGCGGCATCTGTGATTCATTTCTGCAGTCCAAGGCTCAGCTAGGTCTGGACACAGTGAATACTCAGTAAAGGTTTATTGGATGAGTAAACACAGGTTCTAAAAAATAAAGTACAGGAGAACCTCCATAGCTGACCATCTCCTTAAGTTGATCTAGTTTTCTTTTTCTTTTTTTTTAAGACAGAATCTTAAGCTGTCACCCTGGAGAGAGTGCTGTGGCATCACAGCTCACAGCAACCTCAAAGTCTTGGACTTAAGTGATTCTCTTGCCTCAGCATCCCAAGTAGCTAGGACTACAGGCACCCACCACAACGCCTGGCTATTTTTTTGGTTGTAGTTGTCATTGTTTTTTGGCAGGCCTGGGCTGGAATTGAACCCACCAGCTCCCGTGTATGTGGCTGGTGCCCTAGCAACTGAGCTACAGGCAGCGAGCCCTTTGACCTAGTTTTCTTGTGAACATGTACCATGTGTACAGATCAGTACAGTAGGTCTAGTTCCTTAAGTTGACCACCTCCTATGTTGACCAGTTTGTTACAGTCTCTCGGGTGATCAATTTACAGAGGTTCTACTTTCAGGATCTGAGCTAGTTTCATTATTCTAGTAATAGGGAAATCATAGATACTATCTAAAGAAATAAAGAATAAAGAATATCATAGACAATTACAACTATGAAGGCAACTGTAAGAAGAAAAATCCAAGATTGCTAAATAGCAAAGGAGTCATACATACAAAACTGACCTCAAGAGAGACAAATGATGAAGACCAATAGAGAAGGGTACCATACTCCCCCAAAAAAGCCTGGGTACTTTCAGAAGGGGATTTCTAACACACTTTTAAAAAGCAGATATTATAGTGTTTTTACTTGTTCCAAAGCATGAAAAAAAAGCTTTCAAATTCTTTGTATGAAGCAACCATTGATAACAAAACTTACTAATATTATACACACAAAAAAGCAAACTATAAATCTATATCTTACGACCACAAACTAAAAATGCTTAATCTAAAAAATTAGCAATCAGAATTCAGCATCATAACTAAGGGAGGTATATTTCAGGATGTAAAAATGGTTTGATGTTATGAAATCTGCTTACATAATTAGTCATAATAAACAGATTTGAGGAGAAAAGTCAGATGAGCATCTCCATAGATACTAAAGGACATTTGAAAGAACATTCCTGATAAAAACATTCAATAACATAAAGAGACTTCCTTAATATGAAAAAAATCTATCTCGACCCAAAAGCCAATATGAAACTTAATGAGAAAATACTAGAAACCTTTCCATTCAGCTCTGAAACAAGACAAAGATAATCACATCAACATTATTAATATTTCACTGGGTGTATAACTCAGATCAACTAGATAAAAATAAACTAAAGGTACACTGGGGGAAAGAATCCCTTTGCAAAAAATTGTGCTAGGAGAACTAATATCCACATGTAAAAGACTAAAACTGAACCCATACCTTTTTCCACTCACTAAAATTGATTCAAGATGGATAAAAGAGCTAAAGTTAAGGCATGAAACGATAAAAATCCTCAAAGAAAGCATAGGAAAAACACTTGAAGATACCGTCCTGGGAAAAGACTTTATGAAGAAGATTTCCGTGGCAATTGCAACAACAAAAATAGACAAATGGGGGTTGGTGCCTGTAGCTCAGCGGTTAGGGCGCTGGCCACATACACCAAGGCCGGTAGGTAGGTTCAACCCAGCCCCGGCCTGCTAAACAACAATGACAACTGCAACAACAACAACAAAATAGCTCGGCGTTGTGGCAGGTGCCTGTAGTTCCAGCTACTTGGGAGGCTGAGGCAAAAGAATTGCTTAAGCCCAAGAGCTGGAGGTTACTGTGCGCTATGATGCCACAGCACTCTACCGAGGGTGACACAATGAGACTCTGTCTCACAAAAATAAATAAATACAAATGGGACTTAATTAAACTGAAAAGCTTCGGTACAGCTACCGAGACAATAACCAAAGCAAATAGACAACCTACACAATAGGAAAGGATATTTGCATATTTTTAATCAGACAAAGCTTGACAACTAGGATCTACAGAAAACTCAAAGTAATCAACAAAAAAAGACAGTGCCTCTTGTATCACTGGAGAAGAGAGATGAATAGAACCTTCTCCAAAGAAGACAGATGAATGGCTAACAAACATATGAAAAAATGTTCATCGTCCCTAATTGTTAGAGAAATGCAAATCAAAACCATCCTGAGATACCACCTAACCCCAGTGAGAATGACCCACATCACAAAGTCTCAAAGCTGCAGATGCTGGTGTGGATGTGGAGAGAAGGGAACACTTTAACACTGCTGGTGGGGCTGCAAACTAATACAACCACTTTGAAAGGGAATGTGGAGAATACTCAAAGAACACAAATTAGACCACCCATTTGATCCTGTAACCCCCTTACTGAGCATCTACCCAGAAGAAAAAAAATCCTTTTATCATAAGGACACTTGCACTAGACTGTTTATTGCAGCTCAATTTATAATCGCCAAAATGTGGAAATAGCCTAAATGCCCACCAACCCAGGAATGCATTAGCAAGCTGTGGTATATGTATACCATGGGATACTATTCAGTCATTAAAAAAGATGGAGACTTTACATCTTTCATATTAACCTGGATGGAAGTAGAACACATTATTCTTAGTAAAGCATCATAAGAATGGAGAAGCAAGAATCCTATGTACTCAATTCTGATATGAGAACAATTAGTGATCTCGTACATGGTGGGGGCGGGGGAAGTGGAACGAAGGTGGGATGGAAGGGGGGGC
>CAUYRH010173403.1:0-26561 GCA_963574655.1 Perodicticus potto
ATGTCTCACAGGCTCTGTGTGGAGCTGGTCTCCTGCTGCTACCTCTGTGGGGCAGTGTGCTCGCTCATCCACTTGTGCTCAGCTCTGGAGATCCCGTCCTACACATCAAATGTGATCAACCACTTCTTCTGCGATCTGCCCCCTCTTCTGAGTCTTGCTTGTTCGGATGTCACTGTGAATGAGGTGCTGCTGTTCACCGTGGCTGCCTTCAATGAGATCGTCACCATCGTGATCATCCTCACTTCCTACCTGTTTATCCTCATCACCATCCTGAGGATGCGCTCTGCAGAGGGGAGGAGCAAAGCATTTTCCACCTGTGCTTCCCACCTCATGGCTATTATGGTCTTCCATGGAACGATCCTCTCCATTTACTGCAGACCCATCTCTGGTGACAGTGGGGATGCTGACAAAGTGGCCACAGTGTTCTACACTGTAGTGATTCCCATGCTGAACCCCCTGATTTACAGCCTGAGGAACAAGGATGTAAAGGAAGCTCTTAGAAAAGTGGTGAGCTGCAGAACACATTTCTAGAGAAGATTTTATTGGCAGGATTTTGATTCTAAGGTGAAGACACCTGGTGAGGAGTGTTGCATTGTAAGAATGGAGAAACGAGTAAGAAACTTCATACTTATGAGTGAGTCTTTTTGATTCAATGACATTTGGGTCTTTAAATTTCAAAGAGCATATTGAATATTTTCAAAGTTTGCATCAATTTGTAATGTTATAAAAAGTTATGTTTAATAGTATTATTAAAGTGCATACTCAGATTGCTGTTATACCTTCATAATTCCATTATGGAAACTGTGATTTCTTTCAATATGAAAGAAATGATCTTCTGTCATTTTATAATGCAGATCACACTATTGTCAAGCAGAGTGCGTATAGAATGAGGATTCTACATATGCACATATCTTTTTCTTTTTTTCCTTTTTTATGTGAATTATTTATTTGGTTATTCTATTATTATTTTGTTGTCTTTGTTGCCATATCCAGGGTTGTTGGAACTTTGTATACTGTTACCAGATAAATTAATATAAATTATAGCTATTTCATGGATGTCTCAGAAGAATTATGTTAAGGAAGCTGGAAGCATGTAGAGGGCTTTAGAATATTCCCTAGAGACCAGTTCTAGTTATTTTCTGTGTGCGCATGCACGCACACACCACACAAAGACGCACATATAGAAGGGTGCCCCAAAATGTATATACCCTTTTGGAAAGGAAAAAACTGTATTAAAATTGTAATAATATATACTGATAACAAAAGATGAATGCAGGTCATGTTGAGTACCTCTTGTAATTGGAGTAGTCTAACTTGGCTTGAGGATTACAAATTTTATATCGTTTTTACCTTTCTTAACACGTATAGTTTTTTTTTGTACCCTCTGTATTAATATAATCATTTAAAACCTTTATTATATATAGCAGCATTTCTAAATGAAGTACTTTTTTCTCACTTTGTCTCTTCTTTTTATCTCCATGGTAACTTTTGAATATGCACTGTGGATGGTATCCTTAGGGACACTCAAAGTGAACTTTTTTTTTTCTTCAGAATATTTCTGGGGTAAAACAAATGGACTTCTAACTTTTGTTTATCTTATTTAAATGTGTCTTTAGCTATGCTAAAATGTCTTCTATTTTACCCTTCTGCCAGGATCTAAAACATATCTCCTCATTGGTCCCTGACTTTTACACAGCATCGACAGTACATTGCACTTTCTTAATGACGCTGCATTATATATGCTTAAATGAAGCTTCTTTTTGTGTATCTGTAGTAATTCTTAAGAAATAATAAGCCTGAGTTCTTGAAAATTCATATTTTTTTCAAGTTTTAAAATAATGTAACTTCTTCAATTCTTGGTATTCTCCATTTTAACTTTGGGTAATACTACAAATGTTTCATTTTAATGAGATCAAATTTTCACAACTGTGTGCTCACTGACATTCAGAAAGTATTCAGTGGTTACTTAAATGAAGTTTTTATGCCTGGGTTACTTAACTTTTATTTCATTATCCATGTAAATGAATGTTTTTATTGTTCTTATTAAATGGACGGTTGAGGAAATCCTGGCAAATTAATGGTAGGTATATAGAAATTGATGTATGAATTTAGACCTCTTTGATGACCTTCAAGAATTATGAACTGGCCACAATGTCATATATGTTCTGTCAGTCAGGGCTGTCTTGGGAAAACAAATGACTGGCAGGATTTACTATAAGGAATTTTAACCATTAGGGGCCTGAAAGGGCACAAGGGCATTTTGTGTATAGGCAGTTCCAGAGTTACAGTCATCTGACTTACAAGCAATCACACTTAGAAATCGAGACGATTATAGGGAGTAGGCCAAAGGACCTGTTTCGAATTACATGCAAATTCAATTTAGAACAAATCAATAGAACTGACCTCATTGGTAACCTGGGGACTGCCTGCATTAACTGATGGGTCATTAACTGCTCTTGATGTCAGAGGGCAGTGGGGAGGAGGGTGGTCAGCAGAGTCTCAGAGCACAGAAGCAGCGCAGTGAGCAGTTTTTAGCTCTTAAGAAAGAGACAAAACTCCCAGTGTGCCTGGGCCTGTGAGGCTGAGTTGGGACTCAGCAGTTTTCACCTTGGTGGCACACCCTGCAGGGGTTTTGGACACCAAAGGGGACTGTGCGAGACTATTCCTCCCACCTCTGAATAGAGTGCCATGTGAAGCTGGAAGAAGACGCCGAGGATCTAAAGTGGCTGGAATCACAATTAACAACAACTGAAAAATCTAAGGAAAAAAAATTTTCTTCTTTTCTCCACTTTCTTCCCATCCTCTCTTTTTATCCCTTCTCCCCGTCCCCTTTTCTCTATGATTTAGAATCTAACAGGCCAGCTAGAAGGGCCACCTGATGAAGTCACTTTGCAAGCACAGCAGCAGAAGCACAGCTCGAAGAACAGGAGGGAGGACACGAAAGTGAGACCAGAGCCAAACAAACACAGCCTCTGTGAGAATTTGTCCATGATGCCGGGGGACCAGGAAGGGTTTCTTTTGCCTCTTCTCATCTCACCAGGAGTGTAAACATGTTTCCACAGCTGAACTCTTTAAGTGTGAAGATTCTCAGACTTACTCCTCAAAAGAACACATAAAAATAGCCACGTGTACATGAAAAAATGCTGAACGTTATTAGTCATCAGAGAAATGAAAATCAAAACAATGAGATAGAATGGCATCCCAGTTACAATGACCTTTATCTGAAAGCAATAATAAATGCTGGTAGGATGTGGAGAAAGGGTAAGCCTGTACACGGTTACTGGGAATACAAATTAGTCTGAAAACTATGGAAAAGAGTATGGAGGGTCCTCGAACAACCACAAATGGAACTCTTGTATGACTCAGCAATCCCAGATCTAGGTACGAATCTAAAGGACGGGAATTTAGCATATTGAATAGGTATTTGCACTCCCATGTTTATTGCACCATTTTTTACAATAACCAAGGTTTGGAATTCACACAATTGTCTATCAATGAATGGATAAAGAAATTGTCATACATATACACAAAGGAATACTCAGTAGCCACAAAAAAGAATGAAGTCCTACATTTCCCAACAACATGGATGGAAATGGAGAAAATTGTGTCAAGTGAAATAAGATAAGCACAGAAAGAGAAATCTCACAAGTTCTCATTCATGTGTAGAAGTTAAACATTAAAAGCAATTGATAACATGGCGCCAGAGTAGAATAACACTCACCAGAGGCTAGGAAGAGCAGGAGGCAAAAGGGTATATTGGGGATGGTTAATGAGAGGAAACATATAGTTAGGTCGTTAGCTAGAATGAACAATATTTGGCAGCACAACAAAGTGAGTATAATCAAACATAATTTAGGAAGTACCTTATAATAACTAAAAGACTAGAATTGGAATGCTTCTAACACAAAAAAAAGTTAAATGCCTGAGCTAATGATACCCTAATTAGCCTAATTACCATGATTTGTTTAATTCACATTGTATGCCTATACCAATATGTGCACTATAAAGATATACAGCTATTAAGTACACATAATGATTAAAAATAAAAGATTAAAAAAAGAATGTCTTCACAGACTAAATATTGATTGAATGTAATATTTGAAAAAGGAATGAACAGAATTTAAGGACATACATTCTAGTAAGAAAGGACTTAAATTCAGCAGAAAACAGCATGAATGAAATCCAAGAGGCAAGAATGTAATATTGATCTAAAACATCTAAGAGATATTTTAATGACCTGACCTGTTATGACTTGTGTGTGAATGTGTTGTATTGTGCATTAAAGTATCTGACATTAGTGGAAGTTGAAAAAGATGTGGTCTATGGTTAATGTTCTTTTGAAGGGGCACATTTATGTATGACGGTGTAACAAAGTAAGGTGGGCCTAAGAAATGAGAGATCAGATCTTAGAAAATCTTATGCCAAACTGGGATGACAAGTGCCTGCCCAACTTTTATTCATGTTGTTATTCTGCCTACAAAGACATCACATACAGTATCAATCCTTTATGCACTTTTTTTTTTCCTGGAGAATAGAAATAATCTCTGAATCTTTCACAGAATTATCACCCAACTTTAAAAAAAGCGTTTGGAGTATGAAGTGCTGAAAGCTAACTACCTATATAAATTTATTCAAAACGAAATGAAAATCAGGGAATTATTAGCATGAAGACCCATTTAGCACAGCAAATTAAAAATGCCAACTCTCTTTTCCCGTACTAATTCACTTTTGTTTGAATAACTTGTGTGCCCTTCTCCTCTCTGATTACTAAGTCCAGATAAAATTTCAAACCCATCATCAATGTAGTGGAAGAAACAAACTTCCTGTTTTGTTGAGGGAGAAAAAAGAAACTGGGAACAATTCTACATAGGGTTAACAAAAGTATGAGCAATGCTCATATACTTTGAATTTATGATCATTATATAAATGTTCACATCATAGATATTATCTGATGAAGAATCAATTAAATAGTTATTGTATGTGGAAAATCAAACATCAGAGAAAGCTGTGTTTTCCAGACTGGATGTCTGATGAAGAAACATTTTTCTCTTGACTTTGGTTTCTCTGAGTCCTCAGAACGTTTTTAATAACATCTGCCAGTTATGCAATTTCTAATTTTCTTTGACAATAGAACATTGCATTACTATTAAATTGTATTTTAAAATTCTATACACTTTTGGAATCTTGGACAACTGCCATGTGAACAAGGATAAACCAATGTATTTGATAATGAGAAAAATTAGCCGGCATCCCAGTCACATGAGCTGCCACGTAGCAAAATACCAGACTTGAGTGTGCAGCCCTCTTCGATGACCTGAACTGTGAGCTGACATTGGACATATAAGCCACCCATCCCAAGATCAGCCATGCTAGGATCATCTCAACAAGACCACTGGGAGGATCCTTATGATAGTGTCACAAGCAGTAAGCAGCGGTTGTTTTTAAACCAAGAAGTGTTGGAGTATTTTGTTATGTCATCATTACATTCACTTTCTAAAAATCTGGACCCCGAAATTTGTTATCTTGCTCTAGGTTTGGAAATGTCTGTGTCTATTATTTCTTTTAATAAGACCTTCCATCCCGGCTCGGCGCCTGTGGCTCAACGGGCTAAGGCTCCAGCCACGTACACCTGAGCTGGCGGGTTTGAATCCAGCCCCCGGGCCTGCCAAATAACAATGACGGCTGCAACCAAAACATGGCTGGGCCTTGTGGCGGGCGCCTGTAGTCCCAGCTACTTGGGAGGTGGAGGCCGGAGCCTTGCTTGAGCCCAGGAATTGGAGGTTGCTGTGAGCTGTGATGCCACAGCACTCTATCCAGGGTGACAGCTTGAGGCTCTGTCACAAAAAATAAAATAAAATGAAATGAAATGAAATGAAATGAAATGAAATAAAATAAAATAAAATACCTTCCATCCCAGTCTATCTTTCTACTCTTCTTTAAGACCAGTCACTCTTGGATTGGCCCTTTTGAAGTTATTCACTGGTAGGTGTGCTTGATATTTGTGCATTTTTTTTCTCTTCTGACTGTATTTTCAAATTGTCTGTCTTAGACTTCATGAATTCTTTGCCTTCTGTGAGATTTCTGCTGTTGAGAAGATTCAATACTTTTCTGAATTAGTTGATCATATTCCTAAACTCTAAAATTTCTGCCTATTTTTATTACGCATATGTTTTTGTTAAGTTTCTGAGAGGCTTCTGAATTCCTTCTCTATGTGACTTGAAATCCACTGACCTTCAGGACAGTTATATTGAATTTTTTTTTTCCAGGTTATCATTTTTTTATTTTTACATATACATGTGTTAATTAGGTTTCCACTTTTTGCCTTCACAGAATTTAAAAGGCTTAAGATTTAATAACAATAACAATGTTTAAGATAAGGACTAGAAACAAAATATTGAATTCTTTGTGTGAAAGGACACCTGCGTCCATCATTTCAGGATTAGTCCCTGTCAGCTAGGATGCTCTTGGTGTTATGAATGGTCACTGACAGATATTCTTTGAAGAGTTAGGTGTTTATTTTGATCTTCTCAGTCTAGGTTTATTTTAACCTGTCCTTCTTAAGAAGTCTTTCCAGATAATCAAAGAGAATGAGTGTTCTAATCTAACTTTCTGATCATGTTGGTTATACCAGTACTGGGTTTTCTCCAAGCCAGTAACTCTATGACACTTCCAGGCTCCCTGTGGTCTTTCTGAAGGTATTTACTTGTGTGGCTAGACAGGTCTTGGATTAGATATTCCTGCAGAGAGAAGGTAGCTGGAGGTTTCTGTTGGAATCTTGCTTTGCTCACCCACTTCTGAAATTCTGGGAAGGTTACCACAAAGACATCCCCAAATCACATCCTATAACATTAAAGATATCTGTTATTATTCCATATAGAGACCAACTTGTTTAAGCACTATTTCATTAAAGTTTGTTAGAGTAATATTTTAATGTAGCATTATCTTGTGTGATTTAAATACTTTTCACCAAATGCTTAGTGCTTTAGATTTAAATTATTCAAAGTAATTTTAAATATTCATATTCATATTAATTCATATTAATTTCAAATATTTAACTGTAAAACAGCTATTAAGATCACATCTCTCCCCAAGTCTAAGATAAATATCTAAGCAAAGCAATTTTCCTCAAAATGGCTTTCCATGATGAAATAAGGCATATCTACCAATAATGTTCTTTATGGATATACTTTTAACTTTTCTGTCATATAATTCTCATCTTTTATAGTGGTGCATGTGCTAAGAATAGTGTGGTGGTTTGTTAATAACAAAGTAAATAAGTATTAAACAAAGATTTTCATCATTCTAATATCTATCTGAGTCTATCTAGTATACTACACATGTATATGCACTATACACATACATATATCAAATGCTTATACATATACTACATAGCCAATAGTTAATGGACATATTGGCTAGAATACATGTCTAGTGCCATGATTTTCCATAAAAAGGTATTTATACACACTTGAGAGAAACAGGAAGTCATACCCCAGGGGTTCACACTGTCTTGGATAAATAAAATCCGAACTGCATAGATACTAACATTTTAAGTCATCCATAAGGTTTAGATTCAGGGATGATTGATTTTCTTTTTTCAGGAGAGTAATTCACATAGTTAAGCATGAAGGTACTACAGAAATCAATTACTTGTTAAGAGTGAGAAAATATACATGATCTATGTGTTTATGATTTAATAAAAAAAAGAGTGAGATAAAAAGGAACATGAGATTCTAGATGAAAAAGAAGAAACAGAAAAGCTCCTTCAACTTAGGGAATTCTCAGATAAATCAAGTTTGGGAAATCACACATGGATTGTTGACAATTTCAGAGCCGATTGCCAGTAACTCATTACATCCCTAGAATTCTTGAATTGTTTGGTTCTGTAGAGGCACTTAGTTGGTGCTTTGAACACTAATAGTTCAGATCTATGCTGCTGTACATAGTCAGGAGAGGAGCAGACCTAGGGTATCCTTCAGACATTCTCAGGTAATGACCTTTGGTGTTTAACAGGGAGTGTGCTGCCCCAGAACCTCTCTGGAGCTATGTTCTTCCTCACGGTCATATGCGTGGAAGAAACCAATCAGCAACATAAGGCCTCTGTCCCCCTGAGAGTTCATGTGTGACTCTGGGGAAGTTAGATCTGCTGAGCCTCAGTCACCTCATTTGTAAAAGGGGATAGAAGTCCTGACCTCTCTTATTTGTATACACATGAAATACGTTAATAGTTGTAGTTAGACTAGTATCTTTCACAGAGGAAAAACTCAGTAAATACGAGACATTGTTATTATTCTCCATAAAAGAGGGTAAGTGTCTTCACCCCTATCTTGTATTTGGAAGACCTCTGGTGTGGCTTCAGACTCTACCTCCTTTAGGAAGGAGCTTTTGAGTTTATGGCAGACAAAGTTCATAAGACCTGATAATATATTTCAATATATTTCATAAGAGAAACATGAGTACTGGCTCACAGAGGTTAAGCTTGGACACAGCAGTCAGTGGTTTATAATCTACCATGGACTCTGAATGTAACTGTGTTAGATTATAATAACATGTACCAGGTGGGAGACCCCCTCCCTCTCGTTTATATTCCATAGTAGTCAATAATAGTTGGAGTCCCAAGAGAGTTATTTTCTTGATATCTGGTTGATATTCCACAGAGATCAATGACTGTTTGGGGAGCTTATGGAACCTGAGCCCCAAAGAGTCACACACACAAATATAAAGCCCATAAACATTTTCCAACATAGTTTATTTAGAAACAGGGGAAGCAGCATCTGTCCAATATTTTGGTTGTTGGACTTCACTTTGTATTTTGAGGAATGGAAATGAAAAATATTTTCTGGGAAATAGGAGATTTATGAATTTTTCTCATCAGGTAATTTTTATAGTCCTGTGTAGGAAAAAGAGGAATTTTACGAAAGGTTGGTAGTAGTCAACACTTCTTTTAAAATCTATTTTTCTTCTCTTAATTAGAAATTATCTTATTGGAATTTATTACAATTACTCTTAACTAGAATTTATTTTTGTTAAGGCGTGCGTGTTTTTAGCACTCCTTAAGGGCAATATTTTTTTCTCTTTATGTACTAAGAGATAGTTGGGAAATGAAAGAAATCTGTAGAACCCAATATCTGACAACAGATACTAGCATGATAGACAAACAGTGTAAATGGTTGGGATGAAGGCTTGTTTTCTCTCTTCCTCCCTTTCTCTCCTCTCTAAACCTAACTCCATTCATAAAGGGTGGTCAACATGGCATTAGATTCTCTGGACTGTAACCTTGGTGCTGAGGTTGGCTGTGTGCATCTTATAGGGCTATTCATGGAGGGCCACAGACAGGTGAACCACCCCAAAGTAGAGAAAAAGGGAACATTTTTGCTTTATGGAATGCCCTTGGAAATGTCTCTCTACTATGGTGCTATGGCATTTTGGTCCAGATAATAATGCTTTGTTGAGTATCTTAGAGGTAGGGCTGTGGAGTGGGGAATTCTCCAGTGCATAGTAGGCCGTTTTGCTGCCCACCCACTAGGTGTCAGTAGTACTCACTCCCTGTTGTAACAACAAACAATGTCTCCAGAGATTGATAAATCTCTTTTCTGGAATTAAATGCTCTCCGGGTAAAGACAGACTGCTCTATGGCCAATTAACATCCCCATTTGTCGTCTTTAGACATGAAAACAGTAAGAGTTTTTCAAAATTATCAGCTGCTTTAAACTCAAGAAAAGACAAATAGCTCACTTTTCCTGGCTATTGGAAGAGAGAAACAACAGAACAATTAGTCGTTCCCACAATAGGATTCAGGAATAAATGCATCCTGCACATCTTTGAAATAGATTTAAGGTTGGAAAAATCACCAGGCTGTGTTAGGCTGTGTAAAATACCAGGTATGTCAGCCTGTGTTGGTTACTCTTTCAGTTCATTTTTCTACAGGAATTCTCCTGCCTGGTGCCTCTGCAGTCACATAACTATCTATCAGGAATTGGCTGAGGGGGGCCGAGAGTAAATGAGGCGCCAAACATCCTCTCCCTGAACGTGCTGTATGTCAAAGGTCTGGAATGTGTGAGTTCTTCATTGGAAAAAATTATATTCTCCTTCCCCACTTTACTACATAATACTTCTGATTATGAGAATCAGGCAAATACCAGATTCTTTATGCCCACGGATGCTTAAGGATTAATGTGTAATGCAGCTTGTGTGTGTATACATAATATTTTGTCTGCCCTATCCATTTTTTCACTTTATGTTTTATCACAGTCATTTTCCATGTTACAAAAATTATACAAGATTTCAGCTGCACATTTTTAACCACATATAGTACATACTATAATTTTGATCATTTCCCTGCTGTTGAACACTTTATTTCTAAGTTTTAATGTGTAAATAATGCTACAATGCAGCCATGTTCATTTTTAAAATAAAAATCCACATCTCTAATCAATTCTTAAAATAGATTAGAGGAGTAAATTTGTTCGTAAACAGATCTTTTAAAGGCTGAAGAGTCATGGTTACAGCAATGTTGTAGTGAAGAGTTCCATTTTTCTGAGCCATGGCTGACACAGAAGAGTGTTATTAGCAGAATCACAAAGCAAATGTTACGGAGAAAATGTAAACATAGAGCATGAAGTTGCATTTATCCATCTCAACTGGAAAAACAATACTAAGAACATTTATCTCTCATTCCTTCTGTGGAAAATTGAGGAAAAGGTACTTAAAAGATATTTAAAAATATTATTTCCTGGGATCTGAATATTTGGAAACTGCCTGGAAAAAAAAGAATTTTAATTTCACCGAGAAACAAGGCTAATTAAATGACACTTAGACTTCTTTTGTAATTATTTAATGACAAGCTCTCAATTGTGAAACCTAAGGACACCAATCGTACTGGGTCATATAAATGTTGGTGCTTCTGTTTGCTCTTAGGACTGTGCATTTTACCCATCTATGTTATACAATTAAACATTGACTGAAATTATGCTAAATTTCACCAAAAGTGCTATTACTGTTGATAAAATTAACAATACCTCTTTATTGGACATCTTTTTTCAGGATATGGACAAACTACATTTTGGATCAAATAGTAATAGTAGAGAATGACATTTAGGTTCATTTTTCCACGGCAATGCCAAATAATGTGGGGACATGGGCAAGCAAAACTGCACTGCTGTGACAGAGTTCATTCTCCTCGGCCTGTCGGACGCCCCTGAGCTGAGAGCTTTCCTCCTGCTGATTTTCCTCCTCATCTATGGAGTCACGGTTGTGGCCAACCTGGGTATAACGGCACTCATCCAAGTTAGCTCCCGGCTTCATACTCCCATGTACTTTTTCCTCAGCCACTTATCATTTGTAGATTTCTGCTACTCCTCAATCATTGTGCCCAAGATGTTGGTTGACATCCTCAACAAATATAAATCCATCTCCTTCCTGGGGTGCATGACGCAATTCTACTTGTTTTGCACATGCGTGGTCACTGAGGTCTTCCTGCTGGCCGTGATGGCCTACGACCGCTTTGTGGCCATCTGTAACCCTCTGCTGTACACGGTCACCATGTCTCACAGGCTCTGAGTGGAGCTGGTCCTCTGCTGCTACCTCTGTGGGACAGTGTGCTCACTCATCCACTTGTGCTCAGCTCTGGAGATCCCGTCCTACACATCAAATGTGATCAACCACTTCTTCTGTGATCTGCCCCCTCTCCTGAGTCTTGCTTGTTCAGATGTCACTATGAATGAGGTGCTGCTGTTCACCGTGGCCACCTTCAATGAGATCGTCACCATCGTGATCATCCTTACCTCCTACTTGTTTATCGTCATCACCATCCTGAGGATGCGCTCTGCAGAGGGGAGGCGTAAAGCGTTCTCCACCTGTGCTTCCCACCTCACCGCCATCATGGTCTTCTACGGAACGATCCTCTCTATTTACAGCAGGCCCAGCTCTGGTGACAGTGGGGATGCTGACAAAGTGGCCACAGTGTTCTACACTGTAGTGATTCCTATGCTGAACCCCCTGATCTACAGCCTGAGGAACAAGGAGGTAACGGAAGCTCTTTGGAAAGTGGTAGGCTCCAAAATGCATTCCTGAAGATTAATTAGCAGGATTTCAGATATCAAAGGAAAGACAGATGAGGGGTTAACAGGACTGTTGCAGTGTTAGAATGGAAAGAACAGTAAGAGACTTGGTACTTAATAAATGACTCTTTTTGATTCACTTGTCTTGATGCCTTCAAATTTGAAAAAGTATGAGTATATATGAAACTTTGCATCAATCTACAATGTTAGACTAGATGCAAGTAATATTATTAGGACACACATATTTCATTGGTATAAAACTTTATAAGTCCATTATGGAAATGATGATTTTTGTCATAATAACATTTGTAATATAATTATATAATGATGATTACACTATTGTAAAGCCAAGTGTGTATCGAATAAGAGTTCTATATTTGTATATCTTTTAAATATTGTTTTTCTAAGTTAATTATTCACTTTGTTTTTGTATTATTTTGTTTTACTTTTTGCAGTGGCCAATACTATTGGAACTTTGGCTACTAGGTTGTCTAATAAGTGAAGAAAATTATAATTATTTCATAGAAATTTTAGGAAAATTGACTTAAAGAATCAGCAAGCATGACTGAGATTTGAACAAACCTTGGAGTATAGCTATTCTTGTCTTCTCTCTGCATGTTTAAAGAAAAAAATATATACACATTATATATGTAATTCATAAAATAATATTAAAGCCATTATTATAAGTAGAAGTATTTCTGGATAAAGCTTTTTCTCCCACTTTGTCTTTTCTCTTTCTTTTTATTTTCTTTCTCTTTTTATTTTATGTTTAAATACACTAAGAATGATATGTTTACTGAAATTTGTAAATTGACTTTAACTTTTGTTTATGATATTTTTCTGTGTGTTTGGTTTGGCTTAAATGCATTATATTTCACCTGTTCTATATATCTAAGGCATATCTCTTCATTTATTCTATATCTACACACACAATTCACTTCATTTTTATTTCCATTCTGACTTATGTGAATTTCCTCATTGCATTTCCAGGTTAAAATGAGGCTTATCTCCTTGCATCTATAATAATGTTAGAGAAAGCAATATAGACTTGAGTTCTTAAATATTAAAATTGGTGTTTGGACCTTTATTTTTTAATTTTTAAAGTAACTTCTTTAAGTCCTGGTTTTCTGCATTGTAACGTTGGATAATACTGCTAACTTCAGAGCTTTTTAGCAAGTTCAAATTTTCATAAACTTCTTGTACTCATTGACATTCTAAAAATATTCTCGGTGTATTTGAATAAAAGGATTGCATCAGGGAGTCACTGTCAGTGGCATATAATAGTTTATTTATTTTTGTTATTAAATGTATGGCTGAGTAGATACTGGTGAATTAAGTATTTAGGCAACTTAGGGTTAGTGTATGAATTGACAGCCCTCTGGAGACTTCAGGAATTGTGAAGTGGCCCACATTGCCATATGCGTTCATTCCGTCTGGGTTTACTTATGGAAACAAATGCTCAGGAGAATTTCATATAAAGAATATTAGCTCTTATGGGCCTGAAAGTGCATAGGAGGGATATTGTATATTAACCAAAGGATGATTATTTATTATAAGCATCTATTGATTTTGATGTTGGAGGGCAACAGGGAACCTCAGAGCTTAAAAGAAATGCAGTCAGCTGGGATTAAACCCTTGATGAAGAGAGAAAACTTTCAGTGTGTCTGGGCCTCTGAGTTTGACTTGGGACTCAGTAGCTTCCCCACCTCTCTATGGGGTACACACCCCAGTAGGGGTTTGAACACCAAAGACAACCAAGGCAGACTACTGCTCCCATTTCTGAAGAGAGGACCACGTGAAGCTGGAAGAGCAACCCAAGTGTCTCTTGTAGCTAGATTCACATTAAAAAAAACTGCAATGTCTAGAGGAATTTTGAGCTTCTCTCCTCTTCATTTTCTGCCCTTCCTCTCTTTTCTTCCTCCCCATTTTGCAGAATCTAACAGGGAATCAGCTAGAAAGGACAACTGCAAAGTGCCATTTGCTAGCACAGCAGCAGAAGCACAGCAGAGAGAAGAGGAAGGTACACATGAAAATGAGACCAGAGCCAAAGGAACACAGCCTAGGAGGGAACTGCAGTGTATGACACAGGGATCCGAGGAAGGGTTCTTTACCTCCTCTCATATCAGCACGAGGGTGGAAACCTTTGTGTATCTCAGCTCTTAAGTATGAGTCAAGACTCTCAATCTTTTCTCTCAACAAAGCACATGCAAATGGCCAGAGTGTATATGAAAAAGTGCTTAAAATCATTGGTCATCGGGAACATGCAAATGAAAACCTCAATGAGATATCATGTTACCGCAGTTAAAATGGCTTTTATCTAAAAGTCAGGCAAAAATAAATGCTGGTGAGAATATGGAGAAAGGGGAACCCTCCTACACTGTTACTGGGGATGTAAATCAGTGAAGCCACTATGAAAACTCTGTGGAGGTTTCCTCCAAAACTAAAAATATAACTTTTTAGACTCAGAAATCCCACTGACGGGCATATATACCTAAAGGAGGGAAATAAATATGTAGAATAGATCTCTCTACTCCCATGTTTATTGCAGCACTGTTCACAATAAGCAAGACTCTGAATCAAATTAAGTTCCTGTTTGGTTGAATGGATAAAAAATTATTAAATACACACACACATACATTATATAGCCAAAAAAAGGATGAAAAGCTACCTTTTGCAACAACATGGATGGAAATGGAAAACATTATGTTAAATGAAATATGCCAAGCACAGGAAGACAAGCTCACATGTTATCACTCATGTGAGGGAGGTAAATATTAAAAATAATTGATTTCATGGAGTCAGAGAGTAGAATAATAGTTATCTGAGGCTGGGAAAGGGATGAGGGAGGAGTATTTATGGGGGATAGTTAGTGGGCAAAATTTATACAGTTAAATAGATAAAATGAACATTATATGATATCTCAATAAAGTGACTATAATCAATAATATGTTATGGTAGATTTTAAAATAACCAAGAGTATGGGGAATGAGACATAATCATAAGAGGGACTTTCCCTAACTAATGTAATCAGTGTAACCTGGTTATTTGTGCCCTCAATGAATCCCCAACAATAAAAATAAAATAAAATAAAGGAAATAACTAACAGTAGAATTGAAAAATAAACAGACAAATATTAAACACCTGATATGATGGCTATTTCATTCCCCCTGATATTAGTTCATATTGTGTGCCTGGATCTAAACTTCACATGTGCCCTATGAGGCTATTCAGCTATTAATCACCCATATTAATTAAAAGTAAAAATTAAAAATTAGAAAAATACTTCCACAAATTAGGTATTGTTGAATGTGGTCTTTGAAAAATGAATTAGCAGGATTCCTATTAGTAATTATGGATATGCCATCTAGTAAGTAAGGAGTTTTATTCAGGAAAAAAGAATAAGAATAAAATGAAAGTGGAAAGAATGCAATATTGATGAAAGATTTAACAGATATTTTATTGAGATAACATGACGTGTGGATGTGTTCACATAGATGGACATTTATATAGGATCTGTTCTGTATGATGAATGTGCTTTTAAAGGGGCTTCAGGATGAAACTGGTAAAGTATAGTAGTCTTTGCCAAAGTCTTAGAAATGACAGATCAGATATTAGAAAATCTTATGTCAAACTAGGGATGATGAGTGCCTGTCCAACCAGTAGTTCATGCTGTTATTCTACCTAAGAAGATATCACAAACAGTATCAACCCTTTGTGTACTTCCCCCCACCAACACACCAATAATGGAAACCATCTCTGAATCCTTACTGACAAAATTCTCACTCATATTTCTAAAAAAGGAGTCGAAGTAGTCTTTAGTGTAGAAAGCTAACTTCATACATAAATTTCTTCAAAATGAAATGAAAATATGAGCATCACTAGCCTCAAACCCATTAACTTGACAAAATCAAAATGTCAACCCACTATAACTCACTTTTCTTTGAATAACTTGTATGTCCTTCTCCTCTTTACTTACTAAGTCCAAATAAAATTTCAAGCCCATCAGAAATTTAGTGGAAGAAATAAGGTTCTCATTTTGTTAGGGAGAAGAAAGACAAGAACTCTTTCTTTTTTGTTACAGGTTTAACCAAGTTATTTGGCATGCTTCTATTATTTTTAATTATGATTACTACACTAATGTTCATTTCACATATGCTATTTGATAAAGACCAATTAGAATAATTCTTGTATGTGTAAAATAAAAAAAAAATCACATGAAGCTGTGTTTCAGTATTGAACATTTAGCGAGAAAAGGCTTTTTATATTGATTTCTATTTCTCTGAGTACTCGATTTTTGTTCATAACATATGATAGTTATGTAATTTTCTATTTTCTTTGCAATTGGGAGAGTATATTACTGTTAAGTTGTATTTAAAATTCTGTACCCTTTTGGAATCTTAGAAAACGGCCATGTGAACAGGCATAAATGAATGTATATGATAATGAGAAAAATAGCTCACATGCTCATCACATGAGCTACCACTTAGGAAGATTCCAGACTTGAATGTGAAGCTCTCTCAGATGCCAAGGCGAGAACAGCCATGACAGGATGAGACCTGAAGAGCTTCCAGGAGGATCCTTGCTATATAGTTGCAAGCATTAAGTGGTTGCTGTGTTTAAGCAAGAAATTTTGTAATATTTTTTAAATATAGTCATTAGAGTCATTCCCTTTCTCACTTCTGATACCTGAATATTGTTATCTTGCTATAGGTTTGGAACATTTCATTTCCTGTCCCTTTGAATAAACTTTCTACTCCAGTCTCTCTTTCTGCCTCCTGTTCAACACCAATAACCGTGAAATTTGCTCTTTTGAGGCTATTTTCCTGATATTGTAGGTGTGAATCATTATTAATATTTTTTTCTGTTCTGTTTATGAACAACCTATCTGTTTTGTCTTATTTCAAGTTTCATTTTATTTTTCAATTAACTTTTTTGAGATAGAGTCTCATTTTCTATTAAAATTATAGCTGCATACATTTATGGGATACAATGTGATGATGTGACATGCAATGTGGAATGCTTAAATCAAACTGAATAACACAGCCATCACCTCCCTTACTTATTTTGTTGTGCTAAGACATTTAAAATTTACTCTTAGTTATTTTGAAATATATCCTTGCATTGTGCACATTAGGTGAGATTCCACCAAATTCCCTCCCTCCTCCCTTCCCTTCCTTTCTTCCTCCTTACCACCCCCTCTTCCTCCTCACCCCTCCCCCTTGCTAGAAAAATAGAAAAATGTTTGTGAATAGTCTGTCTTTAAGGTCACTAATTCTTTCCTCTGCTGGATATTTTTTGCTGTTGAAGGACTATGATACATTTCTGAATGAATCAATTGATTCTTAAGCTCTGGAACTTCTGCTTGTTTTTTATTACTTTGACATCTTTTTTAAACTTCTATAGGCTCTGGGATTCCTTCTCTGTGTTGACCTGAAGTTTTTTGATCTTCTTCAGGTTGAGTATTCTGACATTTTGTTGGAAATGTCTCCTATCTCTGCCTTTCCAGGGTTGGTCACTTGTACCTTATTTAGTTTGTTTGGTGAGATCAAGTCTTCCTGTAAGTCCTTGATCCTAGATGTCAATTAGAGAAATCCCTTGCTGTAAAGAGTGAGGAAAAGGTGAATATGAGAATTTTAGGTGGAAAAGGAGGATCAGAAAGCCTCCTTAAATGTACGGAATTGTCAGATCATTTTTAGGAAAACACACATAGATGGTTGAATATTTGGAAATTGTTCACCGGTATCTCATGACATTCATAGCATTTTCAAAATGTTTGGCTTCTGTAGAGGCACCTCGATGGTGCTTTGAACACTAATAAATAGTTCAGTATACAGACAGCAAAGGAGCAAACCAGGGGGGATCCTTGAGACATTCCCATTTAATGAGGTCTTGTTTAATAGGGAGTGTGCCATCCCGAACCCTCTCTGGAGATATGTTCTTCCTCACAGTCACTTGGGCAGGACAAACCAGGCAGCAACATAAAGCCTCTCTCTGCTATCCCTCTCTGTGTGTGACTCTGGGCAGATTAGGTCTGCTATACTTCTGCCACCTTTTTTTGTAAAAGGGGATAGCAATCCTGACCTCAGTTATTTTTATACAGAAGAAATATGTTATTAGTTGTAGTTATACTTGTGCCTAGACCTTAGGAATACTCAGTATATGTGAGCTATTATTATCATTTCCCAGTAAAAGAGATTCAGTGTTCCCACCCCTGTCTGGCACTTTCTAAACCTCTGGTGTGGCTTCAGACCCTCCATCCTTTAGGAAGAAGCTTTTGAGTATGAGACAAAGTGCCTGAGGCCTATTCATATATTTCATAAAGGCAGTGTGGGGACTGATTCCCAGATGCAAAGTTTAGGTGTTTAGCAATTGATCATCATTTCTCTGTAGGTAACTATGTTAGATGCTAATAACATGTACAAAGATGCATTGTTTTCTCCCCTGATTTTATTCCATAGTGGCCACTATTAGTCAGAGTCCCAAGAGAGGGCAGTGGTTTCAGTCTCTTACTAATATTCCACAGAGATTAATGATTCTTTGGAGGAAGCATATGAAACGTGGGCCCTAGATAGTCACACACAGAAATACAAGCCACTAATTTTTTCCATCCCAGTATACTTAAAAAAAGGTGGCAGAACATCGGTCCAATTGTTTGATTGGTTGGACTTCACTTTGTATTTTGAGGAATCAAAATGAATATCATTTTCTGCAAGCTGGAAGCTGCATTTTTTTTTTGTCATGTGGTAATTTATGGTGTATGTAGGAAAAGTGGGAATTTTATTTATTTATTTATTTATTTTTGAGACAGAGCCTCAAGCTGTCACCCTGGAGAGAGGGCTGTGGCATTGCAGCTCACAGCAACCTCCAATTCCTGGGCTCAAGCAATTCTCCTGCCTCCGCCTCCCAAGTAGCTGGGACTACAGGTGCCTGCCACAACGCCCTGCCATTTTTTGGTTGCAGCCTCATTGTTGTTTGGCAGGCCCGGGCTGGATTTGAACCCGCTAGCTCAGGTGTATGTGGCTGGCGCCTTAGCCCGTTGAGCCACAGGCGCAGAGCCGGAAAAGTGGGAATTTTAAAGGAGGGCAGTAGTATTATATAATTGTGTTAAAAATATTTTTATCCTCCTCTTAATTGGACATGGAGAAATGCCATGCTTTGAGGACTCTTTAATGAAGATAATTTCCTGTTTGTTTGTTAAGAGGCAACCTGGTGGGAGATGGGAGCAAACTGCTGAACTAGATAAGGAATATTAGCATGATGGGAAACACTAAGCACAACCTGGGAAGAAGACTTGTTTTCCTTCTCCCTCCCTGTTCCCCTGATGAAAGGCGGTTGAGACTACATTATATTCTCCACACTGTCACCTTGGTGCTGCAGGCGGCAGTGACAGTCCTACAGGACTGTTTATGGAGAGACATGGACATGTGAACCAACATAAAGCAGAAAAAAGTTGGCGGAGGGGGGTCCTTTTGGCTTTGTGCAAAGCACTGTGAAATATCTCTCTATGGCAGGTTTCTCAATTATCGTGCTATTGACACTTTGGTCCAGATAATGTTTTGTCTTGTGTGTTGGGGTCTAGGGGTGGGGTGCGGGTAGACCCTCAAGTACAGAGTGGAACATTCAGCTTCCTTAGTAGGTGTAAGAGTTCCCACTTTCTCTCATAACAACCCCAAATGTCTCCAGACATGACAAATACCACATTGGGATCAAAGTCTCTCCTGGTAAAGACACACTGCTCTGCAGGCAATTCACATCTTGATGTGTCAGGTTTAGACGTGAAAACTGAAAAGCATATTGAAAAATATCAATTGCTTTGAACTCAGGGAAACACAAATGACTCACTTCTCCAGGTCATTTGAAGAGAGAGAGCCATCCTATCACAACAAGTACTTGTTTCCAAACTAGGATTTAGCGACATGCTTATCCTGCATTACTTTGAAATCAGTTGAAAAATGAAAACAAATACCCTTTTGGTTTCTGTCCACTTCTTTTTCCTCTAGGAACACCTGACTGGAGCCTTTAGAGTTTACCTGGGGTTGGGAAGGCAGAGAATAAATGAGGAACTTCTCGCCCTTTCTTTGTGTCAGAAACCTAGAACCCTTATTAAAAAAAATTCTACCTCATTCCCCACCCTACCACAGAATACTTATGTTTTGTGAGAATTCAGGCATGTTTATAGATTATTTAAATAAATAAGAGGAATAATACATTTATGTTCATGTGTGTTATAAGGATTTAAAATACAATGCAACTTATCTCTGTGTGTGTTACTGCATGAATATATGCATATAATATTTTGTCTGTAATATCTGCCTGGTAACGTTAGCTATCTCCCTTTTACCACAGTACATATTGATGTTATTATATACTATTCAAAATGATCATTTTATTATCTGCATACTTTTTCTTCACATGTATACTATAATTTTGATCACTCTGTCTTGTTTGACTTATTATTTCAAAGTTCTAATATTATAAGTAATGCCTCAATGAAGCAACAGTCATTTAAAAATCATTTCCTATTATTTGGTCAGTTATCCGAGTAGATTAAAAGCAGTAAACCACTTTTACCAAAGTGATCTTGTTAACACTAATGTGTCATAGTTACAGTGATGTTGTCCTCAACAGTACTAATTCTCTGAATCATGCACGTTATTGTAAGTGTAATGAACAATATCACTATCCACATTTTATGAAAATAATACCAATATGGAGTATAAAACTTACATTCTCTGTTTAAAATAGATCAACCAAATATAAACAGTTGTGGCCATCTGTAACCCTCTGCTGTACACGGTCACTATGTCTCACAGGCTCTGTGTGGAGCTGGTCTCCTGCTGCTACCTCTGTGGGACAGTGTGCTCACTCATCCACTTGTGCTCAGCTCTGGAGATCCCGACTCACACATCAAATGTGATCAACCACTTCTTCTGTGATCTGCCCCCTCTCCTGAGTCTTGCTTGCTCAGATGTCACTGTGAATGAGGTGCTGCTGTTCACCGTGGCCACCTTCAATGAGATCGTCACCACTGTGATTATCCTCACTTCTTACTTGTTTATCCTCATTACCATTTTGGGGATGAGCTCTGCAGAGGGAAGGAGCAAAGCATTTTCCACCTGTGCTTCCCACCTCACTGCCATTATGGTGTTCCATGGAATGATCCTCTCCATTTACTACAGGCCCAACTCTGGTGACAGTGGGGATGCTGACAAAGTGGCCAAAGTCTAAACTCTAGTGATTACCATGCTGAACTGCACCCCCGCCTGATCCACAGCCTGAGAAATAAGGATGTAAAGGAAGCCCTCAGGAAAGTGGGGAGCTCCAGAACACATTCCTAGAGAAGATTTTATTAGCAGGATTTAGGATTCCAAAGAGGAGAAAGGCAGAGAGTCCAGAGGAGTATTGCAGCCTTGGACTGTAGAAAAGAGTGATAAAATTGGCTTACCTCAGTGCCTTTGAAATTTGTAAGAGAATATTGATCCACTTGCATCAATTTCTATTATTAAAAATAGATATGAGCAATATCATTAAGACATGTTTAGTTTGCATAAAATCTTTATAAGTTTCTTATGGAAATGATGTTTCCTTTCAAAATAAAATGCCTGTAATTTTATAATGAAGCTCACAGAGTTGTCAAGGTGAGTGTATACATGTTGACAATCCCATATATTCATATACATATGTATATATATATCCATATCTTTTTATTATTTTTCTTTATTATGTTCATTGTTTATTTGGCATGTCCATTACTAGTTTGTTTTAGGTATTGCAGTGTTCAGTGTTGTTGGAATTTTGGATGATATGTTTCCTGATAAAAGAAGAAAATCATAAGTTTGTCATAGTAATCTTAGGAAACTTGAATTAGGGAGGCTTGATTAAGCCTCTGATGTAAGCATATTTGAATAATCTCTATGCTGTAATTAGTTCTTGCTCTCTCTGTGAATGATTAGAGAAAACATATGTAATTTGCGATCATTGAAAAACTGTTATAAACTGTTATAAGCAGCAATGTTTCTGAATGAAGACTCTTCTCTGAGTTTATATCTCCCTTTTATCTTCATGCTAACTTTAATGTGGATGATGTGGATGATGTGCTTACTGGCACTTACAAATGGACTTCTAACATTTATTTATGTTCTTTGAATGTGCCTTTGGTTGTGTTGAAATCCCTTATTTTTCACCCATTCTCTGTGAATTTAAAGCACATCTCTTCATTTGTTCATGATTTATATATACAACTGAGACTTTTTGTAATTCCTTTACAACTTAACGCCTATTTTGTTATTGAATTTACATGTTAAAATGAACCTTACCTAGCTGTGTGTATCTATAATAACGTTAGGGAAGCAATAGACTTGAGTTCTTAAGAATTAAGATTGGTATTTTGACCTTGATTTTTTAATTTGTTAAATAATTTAACTTCCTCAAGTCTTAGTTTTTTCCATTTTAACATTGGGTTAGACTACTAAATTCATGGGCTTTAGTGAGATTAAATTTTCCTAACATTTGTGTTCTCACTGACATTCAGCAAATATTCAGTGTGTATTCAAATGAATATCTTATGGCATTTAAGTTTTTTTATCAAATGGATGGTTAACACTGTTGAATTAATGGTATGCACCTTGGGATGAATGCATGAATTTCAAGTAATGGTATGCACACTGGGATGAATGCATGAATTTCAGGCTTTCCAGAATTGTGAAGTGACCTGTGCTGTCATGTATGTTCTATCAGTCAGGGTCCACTTAGGAGAAACAATACTCGGCAGGACTTACTAATAGGGAATGTTAGCTATTAGAGGCCTGAAAGAGCATAAAGGAAATGCTGTGTATTAACTGAAAGATCATTAGCTGCCATACGTACCTACTGCTCTTGATGTCAGAGGGCAATAGGGAAGAGGTATGGTCACCAGATACTCAGAGCCGAGAAGCAGTGCAGTGAGCTGGGATGAGCTCTTGAGGTGGAGACAATACTCTCCCGGGCCTGGGCCTCTGAGGGAGGGTTGGCTCACCAGTTTTGTCATGTTGGTGGTACATCCTAGGGGGGGCTTTGAACGCCAAAGGGAACCGTGTCAGACTATTGTTGGTACTTGGGAAGAGAGTAGCGTATGAAGCTGGAGGAAGATGCCAAGTATCTCCTGTAGCTGGAATAACATTAATAAAAACAGAGAAATATAGAGGAATTTTCTTCTCTCTCCTCTCCATTTTCTTTCTCGCCTCCTTTTTTTCTTCTTCTTCCTCGTCTCCTCTTCTCCTTTTGTCAGAATCTAACAGGGAGTCAGTTAGGAAGGGCTGCCCTTTGCAAACCCCAGCAGCAGAATCACAGATTAAACAAAACAAAACAAAACAGAAAAGGTGGGTGTGAAAATAAGAACATATTTAACTAGCACAACTCTAGAGATACGTGCCATTTGTGATGCAAGGAACACAAGTAAGAGCTTCTTTTCCCTCTTCTCATCTCACTAAGAGTGTTTACTTTTTTCTATTTCTGAACACTGAAGAGTCAAGACTTTTTCTTATTTCTCAAAAACAAACAAACAACAAAAAAAAACCCAGCCATTCAAATGGCCAGCTTGTCTATGCAAAATACTCAACATTATTTGTCATCAGAGACATGCACATCAACACTACCAGGAGATGTCATATCATCCCAGTTAAAATGGCTTTTATCAAAAAGGCAGGCAATCATGAGTCCTGGTTAGGATGTAGACAAAAGACAAGAAACCATCATACTCCATTGCCAGGAATGTAAATTATGCAACCACTTTGGAAAATAGTATGGATGGGTCTCCCAAAACTAAAATAAAACTACCATGTGTCTCATCAATATCACTGCTAGATATATAGTCCAGTGAGGGAATTTAGTATATTGAAAAATATCTGCACTCTCATGTACATTGTAGTACCATACACAATAGTCAAGTTATGGAATTAACCTAAGTGTCCACTAGTGGATGAATTAATAAAGAAATTATGGTACATATACTCAGTAAAATATTATAGAGCCACAAAAGAATGAAATTCTGCATTTTGCAACAACATGAATAGAAGTGGAGAACACTTTGATAAGTGAAATAAACCAAGCACAGAAAGACAAATCTGACATGTTCTGGCTCATTTGTGGGAGCTCAATCTTAAAAGCAATTGATTGCATGGAGACAGAGAGTAGAGTAGCTCTTGCAGAGGGTGGAAATATGGTGGAGAGGGTGGAGATAAGGTGCAAAGATATAGTGAGATAGAATTAACAATGTTTGACAGCATAACAAAGTCATTATAGTCAACACTAAGTTAGGGTAGACTTTAAAATAATTAAAAGAGCAGAAGTGAAATGGTCCTGACACAAAGTATGTTAAATCCCTGAGGTGATGGATATACAATTACCCTGAACTGATTAACTCACACTGTGTTGATCAAAACATCACAGGTACTCTATAAAGACACACAATTATGTACTCATAACAGTTAAAATTAGAACAAAATATTCTCAGTCTCTATCTAATTATATTAGTCCCAGCTACTTGGGAGGCTGAGGCAGGAGGATCACTTGAACCCAAGACTTTGAGGTTGCTGTGAGCTGTGATGCCATAGCACTCTACTAATACAGCATCAGTAAAAATCCTCCTGTTGACTTATTTAAGACAGTGGATTTAGTTCTGTTTCAACATGAAACTTAGAGACACAAAAATCAAAAACAGAGAGATTTGTAAAATGAAAAATTAAATCTTGCATTATTTTTTATGAGAGTTTTATTCAAAACTTCCTTATATTTCCACTGGCTGCTATTTATTTTTGCAATGATTTATAAGACATTTCAAATTTTAAAAAATATTAAGTTTTAAGAATAAAATTGGTAAAAATATCATAATTTGGTAATTCCATTTAATTTTATGTATTAGGTTATTTTAGTAAGTAGTTTATATTTTAGTGGGTTTATACTCAAATTGTTGGCAACAATGCATAAATTTAGTAAAAATAAATCCTATCCCTTTTTATATTTTACTTCACATTTATATGATGTTTAACTTAAAATTTGATATGTTAAGTTTATTGAGTTTTATTTATTTTTAATTTTTTTGTGTATTTGTTGAATGAATCCCTACAAAATAATTGTCCAAATTCCATTCCTAAACTATGCAGTAACATTCACAATATCATTTATTGAGAATCACTTCTTTGTAATATTCAACCTACACACATTTCCAGATATATTCGCAATGCATTCTTAGCATTGAAATTTCAGTCAGACATGGAGTAATATCTCACTGTCCTTACCTCAACTTCTTTCATAAGGAAGATCCTTATATTGTTTTGTAATGCAATTTAACATTCAAAACACTAGACTTTATCTGACAGATCCATCGATGCTATGCAAAACTATTACATACACTACATGTCTTTCATTGGTAATTGTCATACTAATACATAGCAATCACTATATTATGCCTCTGGCTTGTTATAATAATTCTTAGTTGGGGGTGAATTTTTACACATCACTTTTAATGGGAACAAATTGTAGAGTTCCTTACAAATATTTTGTTATAATAATTCATTTTATTCAATAGTAAATTCAAGCATATGAGCAATTCCCATATTAAACATTTGTTTAACAGAAAAGTCAATAACCTAAAAATGGTCAATATTTAAAAATAAATTAAACATTTCAACAAGTAGACTCTTTAAGAACACCGTAAACAAACTTCAGAGATAAAATAACCCATATTCTGACATTTGTTCCACTCCACCAGCTTGTTTGACTCTTTTAGAACTGCTTTGATGTAAGTAATTTCAGCAGAACTTTCTTTGAAAATGTAGGGATTAGAGCTGGGTTATTTTTGGCCTAGAGGAAAGCATACTTTATGTCGCTAAAGTTAACATAAAGATTAACTTTGAAAATGAGTTTGTTTTGAACTTTTGTGTCACTAACAAATGTCATTTAATGGAAGAACTTACACAACAAACAGGTAACAAAACTGTAGGTTCTGTTACAGATCTTGTCTCTGTCACTACCTATGAGTTGAGATGAGTCCATCTAAAGTCTGAGTTCGATTTCATCAATAACATTTATTTTGAAAGACTATTTTCACAAGAATAGAACTCATTTTATTTTTAAATTAAGCCTTCACATTTTTGATGATCCATATATTTTAAATTAGGCCTTTCTGTTAATGATGAGTCTAACTGTATAGAGGATGACATTGCTTCTGAGCCTCAGAAATGCTGTTTCTGAAATATTTCTCACTATGCACTTCACTTCCCCATGTCCATTACCATTTCATAGTTCTCCTCTTAAAAGACTCAACATCATATTTTCAAGACTTGGAAAAAATGATTCTGCGTTTTATATGGAACCAGAAAAAACCCCGCATAGCTAAGGAAGTTCTTAGTAATAAAAACAAAGCTGGGGGCATCAGCCTTCCAGACTTTAGGCTGTACTACAAAGCCATAGTGGTCAAGACGTCATGGTACTGGCACAAAAATAGAGACATAGACATTTGGAATC
>CAUYRH010173405.1:0-47632 GCA_963574655.1 Perodicticus potto
AGCACTCTATCCAGGGTGACAGCTTGAGGCTCCGTCTCAAAAAAACATAAAAAATAAAAACTAAAAAAAAGAACACTAGCCAGGGTAATCTAAGGATGTGACATGATGCTTAGATCATCGTAAAAGCCCTGTAAGTGCTGAGTAGTATTTTTTTTTTTTTGCATTAGTACCATTGTTGCAGTGTCTCCCCTGATCTTATTCATTATACAGAGAACCTTTATATGGATAGAAAAATAATTAATGAAGTATTGATGATTCTCTGTCTTCATTATCACAATGGCCTTGACCACAGGCCTTTGTGGCCACAGCTTTGACACTGGTTATATTTACCTGGAAGGAGGGGAGGAAGAAATGAGGAAAGCATGGGTGAGGAAAGAAGAGAAAATAATAGCACATAGATAAACAGCACAGGGGCTGGTAAAACATGTGTCCTGGATTTGGAGGAGGAGGGGGACAGTTTTCTTTATAAACATTGTATCTATTTTGTATATTTAACAGGTCATTTTAATTTTTGCTTTGGCTGAAGATTTCTGTATCCCCTTCTTCCTAGGGAACATTTTCATCCATATGATTTATTTTGATGCCCCACTAAGACTTCCTATCACTTTAAGCCTGTCCTTTCAGCCTTTCACTTGACAGTTGTTTATTTCCCTCAGAATTTTTTGGAACTGGAAATGAAAGAAAAGGCCAAGACTCTGTTGCAGAAAGATCCAGTTCTCTTTGCTGCTCTTTGCTAACTTCTCCACTGTGGGGTTTCTATTTAACAAAAAAAAAAAGGTTGGCTGTTTGTTCAAAACCCTATGAGGTTACTTTAAAGGTGATTTTTGCTAACAAGAAAAATTTTGAAATATATAATCCATCACAACACTCCTATGGGACTGATCATGTTGTTGATTATTTTTAGAACAGAAATGCCCTTGCCATACTGGTCAATTATCAGAGTTGTTGGGTTAATCTAAGCATTTCTTCCACTTCAACTCATTTTCTTGTACTCCGTGATCCTGCAGCAAGGTCACCATACTCTAAATTTGTCTCCTGAATAGCATATGGATCCAGCAACTTATTACCCTGGAGCCCCATATACCTCTTAATACAGAATGAGAGCCGTGTAAGCTAGCACACCATATGCTGCCTAATTTACCCAATAAGTATATTACTGTAAATACTCCTATGAGCACTCCTACTAATGATGCTGGCCTCTAGCATTAAAAAAAAAAATGTTTGAAAGCAATTGTTTTCAAAATCAGAATCTTTGTTTCAGAACATGTTTTTCTCTTATTATAACTAAAATAATAACAACTATTTATTAAGAATTTGTATGTGTTGGCACTGGGTTAGGTTCTGGAGTTATAGACATTTATAGACTCTGAATGCCACTGCTCTAAAAACATTAGGGGATTACTCAACTATCAGGAAGTATATCATAAATATACACATTACAAATGTCATATGGTAAAAAAAATGTCATATGGTAATTGATGCTGAGGCAGAAAGAGACTAATATTTTATTTGTATCAGTAATATCTATAAATAAATAACTACCAGTTAAGGAGCGTATATTACTTGCCAGGCATGACATTTATACATCTTGTCATCAGTCTTTACAGAAAAACCAGTAATAGCATTAGTATCTCTATTTTAAAGATGGAAAAACTTAGGTATAGAGGGAAGTGGCCTTTACAAAGCCATACAGCTAAAAAGGGACCAACCTAGAATTCAAATCAATTTCATTTTCTATCTAATCCTCAGGCTCTTATTAATCACATCAAACTGCTGTCTTATGTTGATTTTATCATGCTTCAAAAAGGACAGAGGGTGAAACTATGCTCTTCATTCCCAATGACCCTTACATCTCCGCTAGGCTGGTACCGAGTAATATTTTATGAAAGGTTTGTTTTTAGCAGTAAACGCACAGCTCATTTCTCCAAGGAACAGTGAACTTTGCAGTGCTCAATACTGGCTTGGTACAATTTATGCTGCTCTACTTTCTCACCTTATAAAAATGGCATATATCATCTCTGAACCAGCATGAGAGCTTAAAAAAAAAACCTGAATGGATTTGGAAAGCTACCCCTGTGGTGTTTATGTATGGAATGGTGATATTATTAATGGTGATACATCGATTACTCGGTTAGACTCATTTACACACACATTGTCAAGTGGCTTATAAACACTAAAACCCATTTAAAGATTAATAAAGTAAATGAGAAAAAAAAGGTAGAAATGACAAAAGCTTTACAATTTTGACATAAGCGGACAGAATAAGGACATAATTCCCTGAAATATATGATAGAGTTAGAAAGAGACTTTTAACTTCTCTATTAAATATTTATTTATTTTTCTTGAAATAAAATGTCCAAATGCTATCTGGACGGTAGGGTTTCCAGAGACTCTTAGCTGAGGTAGCGAGGCATAGTTTTTGGTTTTGATTTTCTGAAAATAATAGTTAGCTCAATGCAAACCAAAAATTGCTTCATCCCTGATCCTGGAGCAATGTCTTTGAGATGGGAGCCATCACATCTGTAACTACGTGCCACCGTGGTGGCAAGTAAATGACTCTGTTTTTCGCCTCTAATGCCCAAATAAAAGATGTTTATAAATATTAATGTTACTAAATAATTATTAAATTGTAAAGATGCTTGATTTCTATTAACCCCCTTAATTTAATGATTTGTGAATAGAACGGTCACGTAATTGGTGATAAGCATAGTCTGTATTGAAAGAACAAGGTCAATTGAACCATCTCATCACACATACATACCCATGTGCCTTCTACGTACAGCAGAAGGGCTACATAGAGCAGATTGCAGAAAACCTCTCTTTGGTGCACGACATAAAGGTGCCGCCTTAGTCAACAGCTCACAGAATCACATCTGAGGATCCACAAAAGAAGCTGGAATGCATCTTGCCGAGAAAATAACAGCATGAAAGCAACTGGGAAATGCCATTCTATTTGCTTCAAAACCTTGCTTCAGTGTATTGCACGTGGCTCATGCCAATCATCAGAGCAGAGACTGCGTACAACAGGCCTGCCCTACAACAGACATCAAACTGCAGCAAGCTGTGCTTCTAGGGGGTCAAACGGGCACATGCGCAGTGGGGAGGATTAGCCATCAACCTCGACTTTGCTCAGCAGCGCCCCCTGTATTATCTTAGCCATCTTGAGTCTGTCCACATATCTAACGCAGATGGCATCAGTAAAGGCTTCTCTACAAATGCTCTTTCAGGTACTCAACTCAAATTCCACTTTTCATTTCACATTGCATTGAGATTTAATAAGAAATTAAAAGAATAAAATAGATTTTGAGGTAAAAGCTAAAAGATATCAACAGAAAGTTTACAACACTTCCTTGTTGCTTCTCTGTCCAGATAGTTGTTTATAAAATGCCTGGAAATAGTCACAGATGTGATAAAAGGCTAACTTGAAAAATGTAGTCTAAACTATTCACAGGAAGACAAACAACAATGACGGAAAATCCATACGTTAATAAAGAGAGCTTTGGAGTTGTTCTTTCTTTAAGGGGAACCACTTCAGAAGCCACTTTTATTAAGCACTTTATCAAGCACAATTCAGTACAGAAAACACATTCGTCCTTCCTCTATTTACCCTAAACAAGTTTGGTTTGCTGCCTACAAATCCAAGCCAAGCCTTTATTAATGAATCTGATGAGGACAGATAGGTAGATAATATCTTAGGTCGAGTCCAGTCCATGAGCAGACTCTGAAACAAAAATTCACATGTAAGTCTTAATAAGGAAACTGTCCTGGAGGAAGCCAAGGTCACAGGACCAGAGGACATTACAGAAGGATGCAGTCTCAGGCAAAGTTCCACGGAGGTGGCAGCAGCCTGATCCTAGAAGAGAGCTCCGGAGTGTATGTGGCAGCTCCTTGAGAGTGTTTACGACTAGAGGCAAGAGGGTAGATTGAGAACAATTTTTTAAAAACAAACAAACAAAAGGGCTGGCAATTGAAGGGGAAGTCATGTTGAAACTGGAGCCTAGAAACATAGTAAAAAGGGGTAAAACAAATCAAGGAAGAGCACCCACGTGATCTGACCCAGGTAGGGAGATAATCAAAACACTGTAAAGGAATTGATTGATTACTAGAACATTTAAATCCAATATCCAGTTTTGCATATGAGGACTGCAGGAGGGCTGCAACGACTTCCCCGGGGTCACGTACATTGTTTGTGGCAGAGACTCAGGGTGTGGCAGACCTTGTTTTCCAAACTTCCAGTGCAGGGGACTTCCCATTGCCCTTGGCTGCCGGCCAAGGCTACATGCTCAGATCATTCCAGGGATCCACAGAGATGGCCTAGTTTAGGAATATCAGAGTGGGCTGGCAGCCACCCCAGGTTCAGGAAGACAGCCCTCCTCCCTTCACCAGCTGTCCCTTTCCACTGTCCTAGAGACTGTTGGGGTTGATAACGTGACACATCAGTCTGATACAACATGAGTTGGCTACCTGAGAAGACATTGTGGGAAAGACAATGCAAATTCAATTTTTGAGACCATCTGGGTTTAATGGGTTCTCGGATGAAGCTTTGTTTTAGAAAGCTCATTTCGGAATTAACAGGTGAATCTTCAATACTTGTAAAATAGCCTAGGGAAAAACCGAGAGAGCTATTCACGCTGTTCATCAGAATGAAAATGAGGTTTCTGAAGTTGGGACGAAGATATCTCTTCAAGTGTCACAATTCATCCGAAGATTGTTCCAGACGGTGGGAACTACATGCACAAAAGCACCGAGGTGAAAAGACTATGAATGGGAAGAACATGCAGAAGAGGCTCCAAACCTTGAGAGCAAGAAGGGCAAAGAATAAGGAGTAGAGAGTGGGGGAGTCGGAGAGGCTGGTGGTAAGACCAGACGGGTGAGCGAGAGACAGATTCTAAGATGCTTTTTCTGCTTTACTGGATATTGTACGTTACTGTTCTATGGAGATGACAGACACTGAGGGATTTTACGGAGAAGGAAACACAATCAGGGCTGCAAATTAGAACGTTTAATTTGGCAACTGTGTGCAGGATAGGAGAGAAGCAATGGGACCCATTGCAAGACAGCCTGGGAGGTGGGTTACAGAGCTGAGGCGGAGGCAGGTTCTGAACAGAAAGCGGAGAATACAGTATCCAGTTAAAAGTATCCAGTTGGTAGACGAGAGAAGACTGGATCTGATTGGTAATTAACAGCAATGGTTTTAGTGGTATCTGTGATCCTTGATGTTGTAAAAAGGATGCATTCTCACCAAATTAAACTTTTAGTTTTCCTGATCTCCAAAATCTTGCCTGTGCAATGAAAACAAAGCATGTATCCCTTTAGGAGATCAAGATCACTTACATACACACTGTACCTGAAATTATCTTGGCTGCTCTGAATATGGGGCTTTGGGAATGGGAAGGGAAGGAGGCGGAGGAGGAAGAGATCCTTCCTGAAATATAAATAAGCCAGTGGCATGCAGCTGGGGGAACGGTGGGAAATAGTTACAAACAGCTTAGGAATGATTATAATTAGAAACTATATCCATGGGCCACTCTACCCCAATGCTCTAAAACATATCTATTATAACTTTCATTATGTCACCGTGGACTGCTAAAGTGAGACTGGGACGAATTCAAAGATCAGGCAGGAAGGGTGTCTTTTATAAATCACGAAGAAAAAAGTGAAAAAGAAAAAGAAGGAAAAAACCCCTCATAACTATTATTGCTCCTATCAAGGAAGAAACCAGACAGAGAGAAATACTTTGTATCTGTTTGAGAATAGTCACAGAAATGTTCTTTTATTAAAGGCCCCTTTACTCCATATGTGTTTATAATCTCCAGAGTTTAACTTGGTTACAGGCACAGTATAGAGCAGAGGCCCCCAATACAAAAGTAGCCCCTCTATAGGCGATGTCAGCAGGGACGTTGGTCACGTGGAGGGCATTCAGAGCACATTCTGAGCATAGCACACTGAATTAGGGAAAAGAAAAATCCAGGACCTATTGCTCTATAAAAGACAGCCTCTCTGGCTCTGCATCTATAGCACAGTGGTTATGGTGCTAGCTACATACACCGAGGCTGGCGGGTTCAAACCCAGCCCGGGTCAGCTAGAACAACAATAGCAACTGCACCAAAAAATAGCCAGGAGTTGTGGTGGGTGCCTGTGGTCCCAGCTACTTGAGAGGCTGAGGCAAGAGAGAGAATAGCTTAAGCCCAGGAGTTTGAGGTTGCTGTGAGCTGTGATGCCACAGCCCTCTACATTAAAACATTAAAAAAATAAATAAAAGGACAGCCTCTCTTATTTTAATAGAACAATTAAATAAATTTTTATCTTTAGTGTTCTACTCTTGCCAATCAATAATTAAGAGATAAAAGGAAGTATTCATCACTGGGTCCAACACCAAGACAGGGGACCCTGTATTTGAAGGCTGAGAGTTTACTTGAAAGTCGCTCTGATGCCTGACTTGAATTTTCAAATGAGATTTTGTCCCACCTCACCTCTCAGTTCTGGTCCCACAAACCACATGTACAAAAAGTTTTCTTCCAACTTTGCACTCTCTGGCAGCTGCAAACTTCCTCCGCTTACCTACTTATCGCATCATAAGCCTCAATTAAAGGCCTTGCTTTTGGGGGGGAGCAAATTTCCTCCTCCCTTCCTTCTGCCCCAACTTTGATTTACCTGTCGATTGACATTCTTGCTTCATTACCTGCCGACAGCTCAAAATGCAAACCTGGTCCCTCAGCAAGTTACTCCTAATCATCCCCTTCCTTAACACTATCACTTCAGTGGACTGTCAGGGGCGTTCAGCAGACTGTGGAAGATCAGAAGCCTGTTGTGGCTCCGACCTCCATAATTTTTGGCCTTGAACCAGGTATTCAGTAGTGGTGGATGTGCTGCTGAAATCCTCCTCCAAGAACGGGGAGACTTGTTGCCCCAGCTGCTGCCTCGGTCCCTCTCTGGAACTGGCCTCAGTTGCTGCCTCATACAGTGACAGGATATTTGGATGGGGATGGGAGGTAGAAAGACTCAGATCCCTTTAGTTAATTTGAGTCATCTCAGAAGGGAAAACCTAACTCCAGAGCTCCCCATGGGACTGGCCGAGGCTTTCGCTGCACCTGTACCTTGGTTCTAATTATCTCTCTATCCACGCCCATTCCTGTTTCCCTCACTTCCTTTCATAAACTATTCCACAGAGCACCCCCCGTCCCATCCCAATTAAACCTCCCGCGTGCCATCTTCCTCCCATGTGTTCCTAGGGACCTTGACCCAAGCCCGCGGTGAGAAGCTCTGCCTTTTTCCCCTTTCTGACTCATTTGCACGTTGTTCCTCCTGTAGAGATCATACCCTTGTACCTGCATCACTGACATGTATTTTAGTTTGTCAGATGGATTATTCATTTAAAAATGCCCAACAGAGTCTCTGGCCATGGGCCCTTTCTTTCTTTTCTTTCTTTTTTTTTTTTTTTCTTGCCTAACCCACACTCAGAGACCTGGTCATTATTCACCAGATGACAGGTGTTCATTAAGACACAGAAAACACAAGGCCAGTTGTAGGGGATTTACATACTTATTAAACTGCTTTGACTTTAGCTTGAATTTTTTTTAAATTGATCTCATTTTCCCAAATTGTGCACCTGTGCTCCTGGTTACCACTGGGCTGAATCCCATTCTTTATTTTCTAATCTAGAGCTAAGTGGGGCACATGTGGGTATCGAGTAAGCAGTGCCAGAGATTTCACAGTATCATGTGCGGCTTGCTTTGTTTCAGCAAATGTTATTGCTTCTAGTTATTACTGTCTACAAGTCTGGCCTGAAATTGGGCCTTGCGCCATAGGTGAAGCTACTATTAACCCCTAGTAAGCACAGGCACAAATGGGGAGGTTGTGAAATGAAGATTCCCCGGGCACCGTTTCTCAGTGACCCTCTAAGGTAGGTCTGGGATGAAGGAAAGGCCTCTGGAATTTCCTCAAACACTGCAGGTGACAGAGGTTCAGTCTTTGCATTTCGAAAACCTGGATCCCACGATCTATGCTTTCGCTACAAAAGAACCACAACGCTATGATATTTGTGTATGTATGGTTAGTTTAAAGGCTTCCCGAATGGGCAGGGGCTGTCTGTGCTGCACTGAATGAAGTTTTAAGTAGACGATAGAGTCCAGACATAATGAATGAAAAGTGGTACGTGTCCAAAAGGACCACTGTCATTGTGTATTAATGTTGTCATGCATTAAAAACCTTAGTTCTCAGATTCTTTTATATCTTTCCCTTAATTTATGGTACCATGTATTAAACTATATGACATACAGTGAACATAGACAGTAAGTACTTTAGAGAGCGAGGATTTTGTTTGTTTGTTTGTTTTAGTCTGGATGATAAGTAAAAGACAATTTGGGTCCTGCTACTATTAACCTAAGCAATTCTTTTAAACCAGTGTGAATTTGGATAGCAGGCAGGAATGAAAAGGGTCAAAATCTTTCAAAGGAAATCTTCTGGACACCTCCTGACACTTCTAATGTCAAGTCCCGTGATCTGAGAGAAATTAACTAAAGTACTTGTGATTGGTACTTAGTCTCCAAACAAGGAGCTGTCAGAACTGTCCTCCGCCTTCCTTCTGGGATTCCCCAAGGGTATGACAACTAACTCCTTTCGGGAAAGAATTAAAACCTGAATTCTTAGAAGGGAAATCAGAAATCCTCAAAGTGTTTCCATGGTTGAACCCCTTGCACTCCAAGGAATACCAACATTTCTTCCTGTAGACCAGTGGTTCTCAACCTTCCCAATGCTGCAACCCTTTAATACAGTTCCTCATGTTGTGGTGACCTCCAACCATAAAGTTATTTTCGTTGCTACTTCATTACTGTAATTTTGCTACTGTTATGAATCGCAATGTCAATATCTGATACGTGGGTCTTAGGGGACCCCTGTGAAAGGGTCGTTTGATCCCCAGAGGGGTTGCGACCCACAGGTTAAGACCCGCTGCTGTAGAGACTCTTTCCCCTGGATTATGAAGGACCTTAGCTCCTACTGTTTTTACTTACTGTGCTTTGCACTTGGGACTTAGCACCGTACCCTGAAGATTACATTATGATGCGCCAAAGGAAAAACAAAATGTAACAAGAAATACATGGCTCTGAATTAAGATAAAAGTGGCAAAAGGAGAATTACTCAGGCAGCCGCGAAGCACATCTTCGGACGGTTCACTCAATGTCAGTCTCTACTCCCCCCACCCCCGCAATAAACTGCAGTCTGAAAACTCAGTCACCAGGATTGTGTGTCTGTGCAGCTCAGTAAAATGTGCCAGTCACAAAGGATTCAGAAGCCCCCGGACAAAGCAGACTGACATTCAAAACCATAAAAGAAAGACCTTATGATTTTTAAGTTTGTGTCCTTGAGGCAAAAGCTCATGATATAGGATTTGCAAACTTATCGTTCAAATGTTATTTCTGAAAATAGAAAAGAAACTGCTCCAATGCACTTGAGAATATTAAGGATATTAACTCCAGCTATTAAATAATGTGAATGATGGAAAAGGGAAAAGGGGGAAGTGAAACGCTTTTCTGTAGTGTTTTCCCGTTAGACTGGGAATCTTCTCAAGGTTAGTGCTTTAACACAATTTATAAAACCTATTTAATTTAAAAATAATACCCACAGAAGATAGGACACAAACACAGCAGCTCCTCTTAGACAACTGAAGAGAAAATAATAGCACCTTATATTCCGTGATGGGCATGGGGAAGCAGATTGGAAAGATTGGTTCCTCCCTGATTTGGGGTGGAGGGCTTCAGGAAATCGTCACAATAGGGAAGATATTTGAACCTCACAGATCACAGATAGTGGCTGGTCCAAGATAAAGTGGGAAGGGAGACTTTAACAAAAGAAGACCTGAGAAAAAGGTAGGAAAATATGAAGATACATGGCAATTTTAGGATACTATGGTCCAACATGGTTAAGATGAGTTAAGAAACATTGAGAAACAGCAGGTACCATCTGCAACAATAATGAAAGTTGGGAAGATACTTCAATAAAGTTCTCCGTTCCTCAGGGAAAAATCAATCCTATAATGATTGAGAACCATGCGCGGTTTATTTACTTGGGAATAATATGATCAGATTTAATTCAAGAATGACTACATTTGGCTACAGGTAGAGGACAGATTGTATTTTGGGAAAAGAAGCAACGATTGCATTAATAAGCTACTGTCACGTAAAGGATAATAAGGTCTATGGCTAGCTCATCGAAGGGAAATTAATGGAGTAAAACATAGACATTTCAGATGAAGAGTCAACATGATTATAAGGCTATTAATAGGACCTAAGACTGCACAGGTTGTTTTTCCTTATTTTCTTTTTAAAGTAAGGCTATTTCATTTTAAGCTTATGGACAACTAAAAATTTCAAACCTTGTTTTGCATGAAGTTCTGTCAAGCCTGAAGTCATATATTTAATCTATAAATACAGGCTAATGAATAAATAAATTGATATTTTAAATCCAAATATCGGTTTTTATGTTTATTTCTTTTAAAATTTATTTTGTTAGTGTTAATCTTAGAATCTTTGTCCAGGCCTGCCAATAGAAGTTTTAATCTTGATCTGTTCTTTCTTGAAAATCCTATGTGGGAATTTTTAAATTCTTATTCTTACATGACACCATTTAAATATAGAGAACATATTAACATGGAGATAATCTTGTAAAAGCCTTCATTCTGGGTCAGCATAGAGCCAACAATCAACATTGTTTCCATATTATGTTCTAAAATACTGATGTTAGCAAACACCAATTGCAGAAAAAAAATTGGAAAGCCATACAGGCCAACTCTGCTGAAGAATAGTGGTGTATCTAACCGGTTCTCAGACCAAAGACTACGCAAATCTGCAAACTAAGGGCATTCTCTTCTCAGACTTCCCATTTGTATTAGGTTATTTATTTATTTATTTATTTATTTTGAGATAGAGCCTCAAGCTGTAGCCCTGGATAGAGTGCCATGGCATCACAGCTCACAGCAACCTCCAATTCCTGGGCTCAAGCAAGTCTCCTGCCTCTGCCTCCCAAGTAGCTGGGACTACAGGTGCTCACCACAATGCCCAGCCATTTTTTGGTTGCAGCTGTCGTTGTTTGGTGGTCCCGGGCTGGATTCGAACCCGCCAGCTCAGGTGTATGTGGCTGGCGCCCTAGCCCATTTAGCAACAGGCGCCGAGCCTGTATTAGGTTATTAAGTAGACAATGTCTGATTTCCTGCAGTACTAAGTTTGACAGTTGATATCTCTGACATTTCACTTGGACACTTCTTTTTTTTTTTATGTTTTTTATTGTGAAGGTACATTCTCCTTCTTTCAAATGCACATTTTGGTTTGTGATTATCTTCCAAATGTTTTTAGAACAATTTTTGTGAAGCCACAGGTAAGTAAAAAACTCGTGTTATTTTTGAAGACAAGCTTCCCGGAGGAACCAATATAGCCCAGAGAGCTTGAGATATGAACAAAGTATCTAGGAAGGAAAATGGCTAACAAAGCACAGCACGTTGATGATTTGAGAAATTCTATTCTGGTAATTTTAATCTTGAAAATGAGCACGTGGGTAACCTGAGACCAAGGTGGATAATGATGAGCTAAAAGATGTAGTAGAAACAAATCCATCTCAACCTACATATGAATTAGCAGCAAGCATCCATGTTACTATTGTAACAATATTGGACCATTTGAAACAAATTGGCTAGGTAAAGAAGCTGGATACATGGGTGTTGTAACAATATTGGACCATTTGAAACAAATTGGCAAAGTAAAGAAGCTGGATACATGGGTTCCCACATCAATTAAATGAGCATTAGAAGAGAAATCATCTCAAAGCTTACCTTCCTTTGCTGTCATGACACAAAGGCTAACCATTTTGATACCATATTGATAACTTTGCTGAAAAAATTAGGTTCTTATTGACAAACACAAGCATTCTGCACAATGACTGGATAAAGAAGAAATGCCAAAACACACTCCAAAAACAGAATATTTGTTAAAAAAAAAAAAAAAAAAAAAAGCTAATGGTGTTTGCATGGTGGTCCTGTGCTGGTATTATCCACTAGAGCTTCATGAATACTGGTCAGTCAATTACAGCAGATGTCTACAGCAACCAGTTGGATGAAGCAATGAGAATGCTTGTGATAGCAGCCTAGATTGGTCAGTAGCAGCAGAGCAATCCTCTTGTAAGACAATGCTCAGCCACACCGTGCACAAAAGATGCTGCTCAAACTACAGAAGCTGGACTTGGAAACTCTCTATCATCCATCATATTCACCGGACCTTGCACAACTGACGACCACTCTTCCAAGCTTTGGAAGGAAAAAGACTCGATTTCCAAGAAGCAGAAGCTGTGCAAAATACTTTTTGTGATTTCATTTCCATTGGCTCTTGAGGCTTCTTCGCTGCTAGTGTATGCAAGCTATCTTTAAGATGGCAAAACTGCATCGATAGTTTAGGTGCATTCTTTGATTAAGGGTACTGCTACTTTTTAGATATATAATAAACTAAACTTTTGATTCCAGGCTTGGCGCCTGTAGCTCAGCAGGCTGAGGCGCCAGCCACGTACACCTGAGCTGGCGGGTTCAAATCCAGCCCGGGCCCGCCAAACAACAATGACAGCTGCAACCAAAAAAAAAAAAAAAAAAAATGGCCGGGCATTGTGGCGGGCGCCTGTAGTCCCAGCTACTTGGGAGGCAGAGGCAAGAGACTCGCTTGAACCCTGGAATTGGAGGTTGCTGTGAGCTGTGATGCCACAGCACTCTATCCAGGGTGACAGCTTGAGGCTCTGTCTCAAAAAAAAGAAAAAAAAACCTTTTGATTCCAAATCAGAAATTTCATATTTAATGACCTAATAGATAGGTACTTCAGTTCTTTCATTTGCAAGATAGGAAGAATAATATAAATGACCCTTATTTAGCTTACAGGTTACATATAGAGACTGAAGTCTTCTGTTGAGCTACGTATTCAACCCTCATTCTGAGAAGGGTGGCAAGAGCCATAGGCCCTGCTTAGTGCTAGCTCTGAACATCACAGTGCCAGGTGATGGGTGGGTGATTACTGTGTGTCCAAAACATGGGAGGGAGGAGGCGTACAGCTATGTGGTCCTCTTTTGGAAAAGACGATATGTATTTGCAGATTACCATGATTCTCAAAAATAAAAGCAGCAAAATTTTACAAATACCTAAAAAGATCAAGTATTATTTACATGTAAACAGTTATGAATGAAAGAACAATAGGAGAGAGGTAAGCTAATTAGTCACATGCAAAAATTGTCTCTCTATGGCCTTTCCTTAAGCAGTAAGTCTAAGGCTCAGGTGAAACTTATTAAATGTAGAGTATCAATGTCTTTATATAGTGATTAAGAAAATGCTATGAGGGCTATCTCTCACAGTACAATAAAAATGTGTCTGATTGTATATGAAGCACATTCTGCCCTATGATTGCACCAATGTATACAATTATGATTTAATAAAATTATTAAAAAAAAAAAAAAAGGTGTTTCAAACAACGGGGACTCTCAACAGTGCTCCCTGTGGTACCGGGATTACCTTCCTACTTCAGTGAGTAGAGAACTCTTCATCCCACCAACAGTACTAAATACAGCTGAATAAATGAGTTTTTTACACTACAGATACATAAGTGATAGGGACATATATTTTTTAAAGCAACCAGAATAGGTGAAGAAGGAGAAGTAAATTCAGGAAGATGTGACCTTTATGATTCATTAGCTTCTCTTCTGTTTGCTGCAGCTTCGGGCCAAACCAGCCTTGGGTCTAGGTTGGTCACATGGGAAACCCAGAAGCAATGATCCAAGGTGCAACTACTATTTGTTCAAATGAAACTGTTAATCTTTCAGGCAAGAGAATCCTTCTCAAAGGAGTCAGAAGTCAACTATGACAAACAAAAGCATCTCCTCTACCACCATCACATCAAAGGAGCCTTGGTGTACATTCCAGAACATCAAAATTCTCCCCAACAAGATGCCCGGCATCCTCAAGATGTATGGGGCCTTCCCAAATGCAGTCTTAAATATCAACCCAGATATAGAAATGTGTAATATTTCTTCTTAGATTCTTGTGCTATTTATATAGCTGAGGTTAATTTCACAGAAAACCAGATTAGGGCCATTTTTTAGCTATTAGGTATGTAATTTTAAAAATAATTTTTTTGAGCATACCGGTGGACCTTTTATTTTATTTAACTATTTACTTTATTTGTTTTTTAGAGACAGGGTCTCACTTTGTTACCCTCAGTAGAGTGCCGTGGTGTCACAGCTCACAGCAACCTCCAACTCCTGGGCTTAGGCAATTCTCTTGCCTCAGCCACCTGAGTAGCTGGAACTGCAGGCACCCGCCACAATGCCCGGCTATTTTTTTGTTGCATTTTGGCCGGGGCCAGGTTCAAACCTGTGACCCTTCAGTATATAGGGCTCGCACCCTACTCACTGAGCCACAGGCACCACCCCAGGGGGACCTTTTAAATCTAGTTAAACGATTAAAGTTATAGAGGAGAAAAGATCCAGTTCCAGATCCAGAGTGGGAAAAATGTAATTTTGAAGTGAATATTCTTTTTTTTTTTCTGATGAGAAGATAGTGATTCAGAAATAAGACTCCATAGCAATAGGGATGTACTAGTGCCTTAATTTATGATAACAAGATGTTTTATCTCTTTCCCTCTCCCAAGGATACCATACACAGGATAATTTTTCTTACATGGCATTGAAGTCCCTTGGCTCAAGAACTGTCTTTCAGTAGAAGAACATTCTTTTTATTATTTCACTATAAACAGGGTAAGGATTTTCTAGTTATTTCTTCAAGAAAGGGATGATGGATCTATATAAGTCGATGACTAGAGGCCCTTGGAATCAGTGCGTGTTGCTCTATTGCTGTGAGCACCTGGTCATCAAAAGAATGACGTCATGCACAGGTATTTCTTGGGTAATACCTATTCTAGTTTTTAGTCTAATAAAAAAAGCGAAGGTTTATACAATCGTAGGCATAGCACCTGTGCTGTGCGGTGGCTTCTCTTTACTTTTACATGGTTCCCAGGAAGAAATTTTGTTACTTGTATTTTATAGATGGAGATACTGATTCTGAAACAGGTTTAAAAATGTGGCCAGGATCACCCAGAAAAGGATTCAAACCCAGAAAACATTGCTTCCAAGGCAGAGCTCTTAATCCTCTCAGGTAATGTGTGCCAGACAATGAAGCCCTATTGTTGAATAGGAAAAGTAGGTCACCTTATCTATAGAGGGATCGGACCCATTGGTCTGGACCTGTACCATCCTCAAATCAATTTCTCAAAAAAGTGTCTGGCTTCCTAGATATATCAGAGGAGCTCGTCTATATGTGCTTAACCTTGAATTCTGTGATTTTGTGTCACTTCTAACTAGATTGCATCTGGAATTAAGGAAGCTCACCAGAGGGAGTGTAATGAAGGGGCTCCACAATGCACAGCCCTAATTCAAATTATTATCAGGAACATCTTCCTAGAGATCACTAAAAAACCACTTTTCTCATAAGACTTTGTTTAATAGTCTAACAGTCTATAAAAAGTAAAAATTAATTGACAAAGAAGAATGTTCTGCCTTGAGAGTGTTCTTTTCAAGAACACGTCGGCCCACTCCCATCCCCCCATCCTTGCTAATTCTCCTGTATTTCTTTTAATACAGGATTTTATGGATGTGCTGCAAACTCAACGCTAAGAAGATTTTCAGGCGTGGAATTCCGACTCAGGGAAATGTTCAGGGTTGCTTAACTGTCATTTCCCATATTTTAGGCTGCTTAGAAAAAAAGCAAGGATTTACACATTCCCTACTCTTGTCCCGAAGTTGATTTTGTCTGTGTATTTAGAAGAAAGAAACATCCAAGATATCCAAATAAGTTTTAGAAGTGTCAGGCTCCTGAAGGAACCTGGTCAAATGTTCAAGATATGGTGTAATTACTTGAAATCTGACTTAATCAAGGTCATATATGGGGTGAAGGAGAGAATGAGGGCAGGGATAGAGCCATATTACCTGATGTTAAAGCAATGGCCCCTCATCAGAATCATATTCTCCCAATACACTTTTACAGTGCAGCTATTATAATACTTATTAAATTGTTAAATATTCACATAACCATTCACCCTACCAACCCATATACACACACAGTCACAGAACGTGGGATCTTTGATTATAGGGCCTTACCTTACTTATTATTTATTATTTTTTTAACTAGCATTTAGCACAGCACCTGGCTCTTCAGAGGACCTTGGCAATTCCTTGAAGAAATGAATGGCTGCTTTTAAGACTACTTTTCTGTTTCTGTTATTCAGCATTCATTCACATGTCTGTTTCAAGAATAATTTGCTGTTGTGGGGATTTCTTTGTTTGTCCTTCTGCTAAGGAGATTGAGGCATACTGAGTAGAGGACATTTTAAAATGGAAATTGCCAAAAGACAACCCCCCTGAAAACAAATGAAGGAAAAAAACCCAGTGAATTATTTCGATAGCTCCATTTGAAACATTCAAATGGCTGGCTGAAGTTTCTGCTCTTCATCCGGCATTCTGGAGCTGCTGGATGAAGAGCAGAAAATTTCAGTTTCCTGAGATTGCTATTCATCCAATCACTTTGGCAAAAGCTGTTTGCATCTCCCCTTCCATCAGCTGAAATTCTTCTCTTAAAAAGCAGGTCACTGGGATTGCCAATGTCTGGCTCTGTCTGGTAGGACTCCTAATTTAGCCATTCCTATCAAATCTCTTACAGAAGAGAAAAAAAAGTGATCAGAGTGGAAAATATTAAACCCCCAAACCCTCCATACACTAAAATGCTTAGTGTCCCTTTAAAATATTTTAAAGTATTATTATTACTTTTTTTGGAAAGCCAAAAGAACAAACAAAAATAGAGGCAAGCAGAAGGAAAAAACACCCAGGGGAGAATTGTTACTGACAAGTTTAAAAAACAGCACTAATATAGAATAAGGATATTTTTATAGCATTTCTATACAGGGAAGTTATTGCAATATTTTATCCATGTGTTTGTCTTTTATCTCTTGCCTCTAGCAACTTCAGGTCCCAACAACCTCCCCGCCCCCAAGCCCCCAACAGTCCTTCCTCTATTCTCAACCTCTATACACAACTCACACAGATTCCCTTGAAAATTTGTTAACAGTGATGTTTGGAAAACACAAAGCAAGCTATTTCCGTTCAATTAAATAAACACACCACATTAACCTTCGGTAAAAGAAGTGGCCGTTCATTTTTATAGGTAGCTGTAAACAGACTGTGAGCTTCACAAAGCCGGGATCAATAGAGCTTTGGCAAACAATAATAATCTCATGCACATTCTATTGACAGCCGCTCAGAAAATATAGTTTCATTTTGATGGGTCTGATGATTGAGCCCTTCGTCTGCCTTTTGCTTTTCTCCGAGAGAATGTCAAAACGTCTAGAAAATGCCTCTGTGGGAGTCAATTTATCTGCAGAGTCTTCTCAGGGACCAGATCAGCCAAGCTCTGACATCAGGGCAATGCAGACCAGTGGGGGAACAGCTGGACTTGCAGGGATGTGGTGACGACGGTGCCACAGCTGTCAAAAGGTGTCATCTGCTACTGTCAACCACCTCTCCTGTCATTGCTGCTGCTATTGGGGAGGGAATGGAGCAGGGACAAATAATATCAGAGATACAGTCTCTCTCCTTCTTCCTGCCCCTCCTGCCAGATGAGATTAATTCCAAGAGGAGAAATCCCTGGTATTCTATACAGACCACCCCTGGAGGCCTGCCCTTTATCCAACCTGCATATGGATCTATTCTTTCATCCCTTCTTCTTCTCCCCTGGCTCCTCAACCCCCCTTCAACTCTGCGATCTCTCTCTCTCCATTTCTCTTTTCATTTCTCCTCTACAGAATGTATAAATTATTGTAAAAGACACCAATGGCCTAGAAATGATGAAAGATCTCTGGACCAGGAATAAAAGAGTCTAGTGTCAGATTTAAACTTGTGTGACCTGAGGCAGATCAATTATTTTAATTGTACAGTCCTGATATTCCATTCTGTACAATGGGTTGAAGCTTGACCATGGGGTCTCAAAATCTTTCTGTTTTAATATCAGAGCTGAATTGTTAGAGACAGAAGATCTGATTGAGTATTGCAGTTCATCCCTTTACTGGCTGAATGGAGTTTTTCTTTTTCAGACCTCTAGTTTCCTTATTTGTAATAATGGGTATTATAGGTCCCCTTTTTAGTTGGATCTTTTCCTGGTTTTTGTATCAGGGTGATATTTGTTTCATAGAACATGTTAGGGAACATTCCTTCCTCCTCAATTTTTTGGAATAATTTCTGCAGTATGGGAATAAGCTCTTCTTTGAAGGTTTGATGCAATCTTTGTGTAAAGCCATTTGGACCAGGCCATTTTTTTGTTGGGAGATTTTTTATTGTTTCTTTGATCTCAGTGCTTAAAACTGGTCTGTTCAGGAGATCTGTTTCTTCCTGGCTAAGTCTAGGGACAGAGTGTGATTCCAAATATTGATCCATTTTCTTCACATTGTCAATTTCTGGCATAGCATTTCTTGGAGTATTCAGAGATAATCCCCTGTATGGAGAACCCTCAAAGAACTCAAACTAGACCTCCCATGTGATCCTTCAATCCCATTACTGGGCATATGCACAGAAGGAAAAAAAAAAATCCTTTACCATGAGGACACTTGCACTAGACTGTTAATCACAGCTCAGTTTACAATCACCAACATGTGGAAACAGCCTAAATGCCCACCAACCCATGAATGTATTAACAAGCTGTAGTAAATGTATACCATGCAATCCTACTCAGCCATTAAAAAGATGGAAACTTCACATCTTTTGTGTTAACCTGGATGGAAGTTGAACACATTATTCTTAGTAAAACGTCAAAAGAATGTAGAAGCAAGAATCCAATGTACTCAATTCTGACATGAGGACAATTAATGACCTAGTACATGGTGGGGGGTGGGGAAAGGGGAAAGCAGAGAGAGGGAGGGAGGGGGACAGGAGAAGGGGAAGGCAGAGAGAGGGAGGGAGCGAGGGTTGTGGGGGGTCATGGTGCATGACACACCTTTTGGGGGCAGGACACAATTATAAGAGGAGCATTACCTCACAAATGCAATCAATGTAACCTGGTTCTTTGTACCTCAATGAATCCCAACAATAAAAATATGTGAGTTTTACAAACTAATCTCTAGTTCACAGGATATTGAGACACTTAAAAGAGGCAACAGAAAAGCACTAAAGTGTTTTAGAAAGAAATGCCAATTCTTATTATAAGTCTATGACTGATGGAAAAATAGATATGAGAAAAATTATCAACATAAATGTGTCCACAAAAGTCCTTGTAAGGCTGTGACTGAGGAATTACAGATTTTCCAAAAATCCTAATTTTTTTCAAAAATACTAATAGCAAAAAGGTACATAAATCAGATTTTTGTCACTTCTATAAAATAAAATATTACAAACTAGATTTATTAAATATTTATCACATGCCATTCCTGGAGTTAGCATTTCTTATAACTTTGTACTTTGAAAGCTCTCAGCAATCCCCCAAATAAGGATTAGTTTTCTGTATATAACTATTCACACCATACTATCTTAATTATCTGTATTATCTGTTTTAATTATCTGTTTTCTGTATATAACTATTCACATTATACTATCTTAATTATCATTTAATTGTTATGAGTTTCAACTTAAAGACATCAATCATGGAGGGGTTACAAAAAGTCCTAATGGGTCAATAACTTAGATTCGAACCCGAGAATGTGTGACTTAAATACCTATGAGCTTAACCCCCAAGCTATGCCACCTCCATTATGTAAGGGGCACTTACTTATGGAATCTCAGGGGAGATATCTGATGTTTAAAAAACTTCCCTGCCTTTTCATGTGAAAGCTGTATCCTTATAAATAAATAACAGTTAGTCAAGTTATTGCCAATCAGCTGCTCAGCTCTTGAAACATAGTTATTCACGTGATTACTCTCATCATTAAGGATAAAAAATTAGAAAATCTAAAGCCAGGCACTCTGTCAATGACCTATACGTGGATTTCTTTCTTTCTACAAGCAAGAAAACCATTACCTAAATAATCCCAAAAATATTAGGGAGGGGGATTAAAAGGGCTAGTATTTTGATATAGACCTTTGTAAAGAAAGATACTGTTGGAATCATCTAAACCTTGAATTCCATGTTATCACCACCAAGAAAAGGCTCCGAGAACGTGGCAATGACTTATTAAGATCTTGGCTCGGGAACTGGAGAAACCTGAGTTCAATTTACAGGTTTCCTTTTAATAGTTTTAGACCTTATGCAAGTCATATAAATCTCTGTAAGGAGTAAAATAATAGGATGTAATTCCAACAGTTAATATGAATTTTAAATGACTTAATATGCCTGAAATTCTGAGCTTGGCTCACACAGTACCTAACACATAGTAGTTGATTAGTACATTTTGTTTATAATTAATATTATCGATACGCATTCTTTCAATTCCCTTTCTTCTTTCTCTAATACTTAGTACCTATTACTGTAAAGACTGGGAGGTAAATCTGAATGATGTATCAACCTACACAAAGCCACTAGCTATGACTTTGAGGAGTTAATGTTTGCTACAATGAATATTTGTTTTAATTTGTATATGTGGTAATTAATTCACGTTAATTAGTGATCTTCCACAACCCTATATAACAGTCTCCATGTGTCTGTGCATGTGTTTTAAATAATTGTATGTTTTATAAGTGATTCTACTGCCTGAACAGAAAACAGATACATATTTTTAACACCTGGATAATTTTCATTGAGTTTCTTACACAATTACATGGATTCTAAGACATTCATCTTCCATGGATGGAGAATTTACAACTTCGAGAGGTGTGCAATTGTGACTCAGTGTTAGGGAAATTGATCACTAAAACAAATTGCTACCCACAGCCTTCCCATAAGAAGCCAAGCAATGAAGAGGTTGTTAGGATAAAGCTTTAGGTAGCTTCATTTCAACTTCATATTTAACTATACTGCAAAAGAATATTTTGGAGTGAGCACAAAGGCAATTTGTGTCTTCTCTGAGTCTGTGTTCTGTCTATCTAAGGGCATGGGCCTGTCCACCCCATGTTTACCACACACTAACCACCTCGCATGACTCTAATTTAATACGAGGTCTATTCTACCAGGAGAATGGTTGTGCCCTATGGGCATGGCTGTGAGGCAGTGAGACCGATAGACACTGCTGTTCACTAGACAAACGTTCGAGAGGGAAAAGTGAAGGGAGCTTGCTGGTAGAATCCACACGGAAGCAGCTCCTCTCCTGCACAGAGAAGCACATCAAAGGTTCCAGTCAGTAACTTAAACATTCTGGGACTTTCCCAGACATCAACTAGTCTTTGTCTAGCCATTTGAAATGTTCCTGTTTTGGAAGGCCCTCTCATTAAGGTACTACTGCTTAGTCTCAAGTATCGCCATGTTAGCAGAGCAGTGACCAGAGCCATCCTCTGCAGGTCGGGATAAAGATGGAGAGGAAAGCTGCTACTTCCCGGGAGAAGACCCAGCAGTCAAGAGTGAAAGTGAAAGACTATTCCTGTTTTGATGACAAATTTATTTTGTTTCTGTTTCCTGACAACTGTTTACTGAGAACCCTCATGTGTCCACCAGGGCTGTTGAGTTGCTGTCTTTGCTACACACAGCAGGACATTAGGGTACAAGAAGGACAGTTTAGCCTCAGCCATGAGCAAAAATCTGAAGCCTAAGTCTTTAGGAAATCCCAAACATTTGAAGCATTCATTCAGAGTCAAAACTCACTGATTGACTGAAAGAACTCACGCGAAAGCTCCTCTCCATGCCATTCTGCTTGAAAAACAAGTTACAGCAAAGATTATGAATGTATATCTGATGTATTAGAAAGAATTTCATACTCAATCCAGAAATCACTAGACAATTTCTTCTGTGTTTCAAATTTGACCTGTACAACCCCGATCTGCTTCAATCTACTTGTGATATGTGTCCGCAGCACTGATATGAGAGGGGATCTCCATCAGTCCCATTTATGTTTATATTATCTTTAGCTTCTAACTGCTTAGGGAAGAGTCTTTTTTAAATTTTTAAAAATTTCATAAAAAACCGTAACTAATGTATACCAAGGACTACTTCAGCCATAAAAAGGTGGAGACTTTACATCTTTTGTATTAACTTGGAGAGAGTTGAAGAAGATTCTCCTTAGTAAAGTATCGCGAGAATGGAGAAGGAAGTATCCAATGGACTCAATACGAATACAAAATCAGGAGATGAACAACTTCATTCCCAGAAGAGAGAAAAACTCAATTAAATTCAAGTAGGGGGGGTAAGGAGGGAGGAGGAGAAGGGGGGCCAGGACGGGGATTGGTGTGCTCTCACCTAATGGGCACAATGTAAGGGTATGTCTCACACCTCCTGGGTCAAGGGCACAACTACGACTTGGTCCCAAAGCTCCAGATACTTAGGGGAGATTTTTAAAGAAGGCAGATAAAACTGAAAGAAAACCAAGGCAGTGAGCATCAAAATGCAGTTACTAACCCATTTAATAGCAGCAGCTGGAGTGGCTTTGTCACAGTACCACGAAACCCACACCCTCATTGTGCACGTCACTCTGAGATGATCACATCAAGACCAGAAGCGAGAAGAATGTGAGGTCTGCACGGTCAAGTTGGATAGTGTGCCAAGGAAGCTCATTACCAATGCAAGTTCTGCTGTAGACATTTTATGGAAAGGAATGTCTTCCTGGCCATGCAAGCTATCTAAACACACAGAGAAAATAAACTATATTCATAAATAGTACCCCAGGAGGTAACATTTTTCTCTTTAAGGCTTTGGAAGACTGAGAGAAATGAAAAGCTGCTGAAGCAATTAAGCCCTCTCCGCCACGTTGCACCTGTCTCACCTTCAGAACCCTGAAAGACTCCAAGCACAACACAGTCTCAATGGGCTTTGCTGGGCAACTTTGAAATCTTCTATTAACAGCCAGTCAGTGTCTCCTAGTATTAAACTGTGCCTACATTTTATAGCTGACAGAAATATTAGGTTATCAAGAAATTTCTAATTTCCTTAAGTACTAGGTTTGAAAGTTGATATTCACTGACATTTCACGTTGACACTTCCTAGTGCGTGTGTGTATGTGTGTGTGTGTGTGTGTGGGTTCATCTCCATTCTCTCAAATGTGCATGTTGGTTTCAGATTATCTTTGAATATTTTTTATGAGAAATTTTTGTGAACCATGGCTAAGTAAAAAATTTGTATTATTTTTGAATATGGGTTCCATTGCAGAACTGATGCAGCACACACAGCTCCAAATATTAACCAAGTGTTTGTGAAGAATGTGGCTGATGAATGCCCAGTGTATCTGTGGTCTGAGAAGTTCATTCTGGTGATTTTAATCTTGAACCTGAGCTATGGGGGCAATCTGAGACCAAGGTGGATAATGATGAGCTGAAAGCTAGAGTGGGAGTGAATCCATCTCAGCCTACACACAAATTAGCAGCAAGGTTTGATGCTACTAACAATATTGCACCACTTGAAAGAAACTGGCAAGGTAAAGCAGCTGGATAGATGGGTTTTATGTGAGTCAAATGAGCATCAAAAGAGAAATTGTCTCAAAGCTTGCCTTTCTTTGCTGTCACGACATAAAGTTGAACGATTTCCATGCCACATTGTTATGTGTGATAAAAAGTGAATTCTTTTCGACAATCACAAGCATTCGGCACAGGGGTTTGATAAAGATGAAGTGCTGGGAAACAGACCAATAGCGAATATTCAGAAAAAAAGCTAACGGTGTCTGTTTGGTGGTCCAGTGCTGGTATTATCCACTACAGCTTCTTGAAACCTGGTCGATCGATTACAGCAGATGTCTACTGTAACTAATTAGGTGAAGTAATAAGGATGCTCACAATGAAGCAGCGGAGATGGCTCAGTCGCGACAGGCCAATCCACGTGTTATCCAAATAACAGTGCTCCAACTACAGAGGCTAGACTTGGAAACTCTGTCCTCCACCATATTCACCAGTCCTGGCACTGACTAACTACCACTTTCTCCAGGTTTTGGACTGCTTCTTGCAGTTTCAAAAAGGTGTGGAAAATGCCTTTCACGATTTCATCACCCCTGGCTCAGCAAGCTTCTTCACTGCTGGTATATGCAAGCTCCCTTTAAGATGGAGAAACTACATGGGTGGTTTAGGCATACGTGTTGATTAATTGCATTGCTTCTTTTTTGAAATAAAATAAACTAAACTTTTAATTCTAAAGCAGGCATTTCATATTTAAGGTCCAGATAGAAATGGAGCCTAGAGGATTCAGCTCCCTTCAGTTCCCCTCAGCAATCATTTATCCCCTCTTCTCCCAGAACCAATTTGGGTCCTGCACCCAGGCATCTGGCATCTGTGTGGTGGCAGTGAGCATAATTATAGGAATCAAACAAATAGGATAGGTCTGAGCCTAAAAGAAATACAGATAGTTTATTTAAATCCACCACACTTTATAGATGTGAAGACTGAGGTCCGCAGAAGGAAGCTCGTCGTAAATTACATCAGCAGAAATGCAGATTTCTAGAGCACAGCCTTTCCTACTGAAGTATATTAAAATATTTTAATGCAGTAAGACCTACATCTGTCATTACCAGAGAGTGAGCCAGTCGGAGATGAATTCAAACACATCCTTTTAGCACCGAAAGTCAAATTACCCATTTCGTAGAAAGCCTTTTGAAAATACCATGCATGCTTCCCTTACAAAACTGGATATAATTTATCATTTTCCTAAAAGACTTAAAAAGGCCATTGCACTCTCATGTTCAGGAAAAGCCTAAAGCTCACCAGAGTCACTAACATCTGGGTACTATGATGATTGCTGAGTTTGTATTTTGCTTCACCATGATTTTCTTATCCCAGCTCTGAGGATATGCTCAGTTAAAATTTATATAGTAAGTTAGTATCCCTCTTTTCTCATAAAGTTTGCTAATTTATTCTTTCTGCTGTGACTTCCACTGCAACTTCTAGATTGGAAAACGTTTCTTTTATTCTGCCTTGAACAAGACAATGAGATGTCTTATCCTTTTACACCTTAGTGTCAGGTCAAAGTAAAAAGGTTCCAGGGGGATACCGTAGGCTCCTTTGCATGGAGAAAAGCCCCTAGGTTTTGTATCACCTTTTAGCCACTGTGTCCTCTTTGCCTGCTTGCTTTTGGGCATTAGAAAATTACAGATATGTGATGGGAGGACCTGTGGAGATCCCTACAGTCCAGTCTCTAACTCAATGCAGGAATCCGCGTGCTAACATTCACAGCTCACAGTCACTAAACCTTTCCCTGTGTAGTTGAGCTGCTCTTCCTGGCAGGGAAGAGAATGGATTTAAGAGCTAGACCACCAGGCCTCAATTCCCAGCTCTGCCATTCATTCCTAAATGATATGTTCCTAGAAAGTTACTTAAGCTCAATGCTTCAGTTTCTTCATTTCTGCAGAGGGAGTGATCATAATTAAATCTACATCACAGGAATATTAGAAGGATTAAATAAGAACGCAGAATTCTTAAAAAAGTAACTGAAACATTCCAAGAACTATTTTTACTCTCAGTTCCTGCTACTATTACTCCTTTCATTATTCTCATTATAGAGTCCAAAGATATTGTCCCATAACTTCTATTCACTGGTCCTGGTTCTTCCCTCCAGAGTTAAGCTGACTGATGGCAGTTGTCACAGGCCCCCTTAAGCTTCCCTTCTATATGCAGAACATTTCAAGCATATGCAGCTTCTCTCTTACAGCTGTCACCATTCTTAACCACTCTTCCCTGTGAATAATAAGGGCTCCCAGATATGATCCAGGCACTGTGCTGAGCTATTTGCATTATGTAACCTAATCTTCAGCTGAAGCCAGGGAAGGAGTTTCTTCTATCATCATTTTATCAATGGAATACCTGACTTCCCCAAGGAGTCATAGTGTTTGAGCTGGAATTAGATAACCAGCATTCTGTACCACGCTAGATCTTTCTCTCTCTTTCTCTCTCTCTTCCCCCTTTCTTTTCTCTTTTGTCACAATGTGGCAGCAGAAGGTACAGGGGGCTCTAGATGACTTCTGATAAGGGGCAAAGCAGAAGGTTGGTTATCTACCAATATCTAGCAGCCATATCACATTTTCTATACTTATGTTAATTATAATTTTTAAATCCCTAGATTTTTGCCATTTGTAGCACATAAACATCTATTTGAATGAGGCCTTTGCTACTCAAATTAATCACTTTTTAAAATCTAAGTTTATGGTTTTATATAGCTCTATTGCAATTTATCCATTTCTTTTTAGGTTCATTCTGGCCTTCTGCTGAGATTCTTTTGAACCTTAAGTCTGTCATTTACCATGTGAGCTCCTACACCAGCTCTTTATCCTGACCAGGACAGTTACAAAAGAAGAGGCACAAAAACCTAAGACAGCCAAGGAGAGACCTTCTTCCTAGATGTCAAGGAGCATTTCAGAATGCCTGACATTTTGCTGGTCCTTCACATACATTCACGTAATCTTCACAGAATTCTACTGTCTGTTCTTAACATTATTTTACAGATGACACTATATTACCAGAAGGTAAATAATTTACCCCCAGATAAAGCAGAGTTGAATTTGAATCTGTATCTATTAGACTCCAAGGCCAATTCCACGATTCCACGCTATCTCACATAAAGGTAGAGTAAGCAGCTCTCATTCCCGCCTGCCCTACTACTGACCATCTTCTGAATTACTTTATACTTCCAGCCCCTTTTGTTGTCTGTGGTCAACACATTGGCACCTAGAGTCCTACATTCCCAGAAGGCCGTGTGAAATTGAACTGGGAGAGTCTCTAGCAACCTATGTAACTGTGGCAGGTCAGGGGTCTGGCTTATCACGTGACTTGGTCCATTGTCCTGGGCTGTCTGCCCTCTTGCTTTCACTTTCTGCATTTACCAACTGCAGCTCCGTCTGCAGTATTCTTGGCCATCTGGCCTCGCCTTCCACTGGGGCACTTGTGTGATAGTTACTAATCTCTTAAGACGATAGGCTCTGACTGTTGTTTGTAGAGCTGGTTCTTTTTCTCTCATTCTTACTGGCCTCTGTGCTCATGGACAAGCGTTGGCACAGAGGCTTCTTTGTCACCTTCTTTAACACCTTTGGGGTTAAATCTTCATTGATGGTGATTTTTTATCAGACTAATGTCCCTACTAGTTCTAGCTTCATTCTCTTGTCCAAGAAGTCACTTCCTTTAATGAGAGACATTCTTATTTATTGCCTGCAATTTAACCCCTTAAAATTACTTAACCCTTCACTTAAACGAAACAGCTCTGACAGTTATTTAAAGCCACCTCTCACACAAGCCAAATTGTGGGGGGTCACAGTTTCTGCTGTTATATATCTCACCTGGAATTAAAAGAATACATAAAGAATACAGAAACATAAGTGTAGATTTCTTAGTGAAAATGGTAAGGCCAGCAGACAGCAGGGGAGCATCTAAGGACTAAACGGAGCACGGTGCAACCCCGTGTATTACTGTATTTCTTTCAGGCTTCCTCCGTATGTCCAAGATGGACATATGAAAGCCTGCAAAGCAAATGAAAGTTTCTAGTGGGTTCTTTTTTTTTCTTTCTTTTTATCTTGGTCTAACTCAAGAGCTGTTTTTTCCCTCTTATATGTAAAGTAAAACAGTCGCAATACAAACCTGTTTTATTTGGTTTGCTTTTGATTTTCCTTTCTTTCTTTTTTTCTCTTTTTGTGTTTGCATTTATTGTCTTTATTCTCTGTGCCACTATTGCATACCCTGAACCTCCCTCTGATAACCAAGCCTCCACTCAGACAGAAGCTATAACTAATTAAAAAAAAGAAAAAGTTTCTAATCAAAAGTCCTGTCCCTTGTCTGGCAAATCATCTCAGAAACTGGAATGTGTGTGTTTTCCAGCATGGGGATTCAATGCTTTAATCTTCATACCATGATTGTAGGAAGCGGATAACAACAAAATAAAATACTGTACTTTACGTTTTGAGCTATCTTCTTCACTTCCAGTCAATTTATTATAGGCTTTATTAGCAAAAACTAAAATTGCAAGGGTGATCAATAAAAGCATCATTATCTTAGTAATGCCCAGCCCCAGGCTATCACCACTAGGAAGGGCTCCCTCACTAAATGAGAAAATAAGTGAACGTCTAAACAGTACCTAGAGGCGGTGGCCACAGGAGCAGCAGCCGTTCAGGAGGCAGCGATAGCAGTGAGAGTAGCTACAGGAGCGATATATGCCCTAGTTGTGCCAAATAGTTTAGCATTTTGATGGGACTTTTCTCTTCTGCTATAATCAGGTTCTTAAAACAAGAAGCCAGTAGAAAAAAAGGTGAAAACATCTTAAGAATACAATGAAGCAAACAAAATAAATAAAAGGAATATGTGGCAGATGTAATTACTGAAAAGGTAATGCTCTAATCTATAAGAAAAAATAGCAATACTAACTACTATTGTCATAGTAATTAAAAATAGCTGCAGATAACTGATTGCTTATGATGTGCTAAGATTGAGCTAAGGAGTTTCCCTGCATATCACAGCTATCTCTGGCCTACAAGGTAGGCAATTATCATTTTCATTATACACACAAGGAAACCAAGATACAGAGAAGCCAATCAACTGGCCTTAGCAGATGCTTCTAATAATCTACTTTTGGAAATAAATTCTAGATCCTTCTTATTCCAAGGCCATGGTTGTAAGTTCTACTCTCTATTGACTCCCACTGCATACTGAGCAGAAAATATCACAGCAATTTGATTAGGTATTCAACATTATCTTCAATTTTTTTTCCCCTAATTTATTTTCTTCTCAACAATGATTAAGAATATTCTGGTTGATGAGCTTTCAAGTGAATACTGACATTCAATGGCCAAGCAAGGCCCATCGTGTAATATTATTGTTGAGTTTGTGCTAGCAACCACATGGACGATAAGAATTACTACTCCCATTGACAAAATATGCATGTAGGAGGGGTGGGCTGAATATCGACGTATTTTGGAGTTATCTGTAGGAAGTGAAGACCAAATGACACTCTAAGCTGTGTGGATGAATATTTTTCAGCGGTTCAAGCAGAGTCCAGTAATAAGGAAACTGAGAAATTACAGGGCACACAGCAGTAAAAAATGTGCCAAACTCCAAGGAACCTCCATCACAGCAATTGTGTTGCATTCATGTTGCAAGTGGAGATTTATTCTTAGGGAAATGTCATCTGTGGCATTGAATTGATGTTCTCAATTTTCATGGTATTGTTTGCATTTCATCTGCGAATTGGCAATGATTTTCTGGTCATGTAAGAACTATGAGCCTACAGCATTTGTATTTGGCTTTCCGTTTTGTACATATTTAGGAAATGTTACAATATTTTAAATCAATTGTAAATATGTATTAGAATATTTATTTACCCTAAAAAAGAGTCTTCATTATACTCACATTTGATACAAATTGCCACAAGAATGAACAGGATAATAAAAAGCTAATTAATCACATTAGATAATCTTTGTTGGCCTGGCAGCAAGAGGTGGTTGCCAAGAGATTTGAAAGAAAAGAACAAGAAAGGATTCTGAAACTCACTACAACATATGCCCTTGTCATATGTTGTGTACATCAAAAATGCCTCTGAAATCACTAAATACAGATACTTGGGCTCTCTTCAGATTTCATCGTGGGATTTAATTTCAGTTTATAAGGGCTGTGCATACCTTTTTTTAAAACTTCATATTCTGTGCTGCTTTCCCCCTCTATCTAATTAATCGTTTCAAGCTAATGGACTAAGAAATTAGGACATTTCTTTAGAACAGTGTTCTCCACCTTTAGCATGTATATAAATCACCAAGAAATCTGTTAAATGCAGATTTTGATTCAGTGTATCTGTCACGAACACGTTTGCATTTCTAATAAGCCCCTAGATGGTGTAGGGAATGTGCTTTGAGTAGCAATACCTCTGGGCATAGGATGGTTGACACGTCAAAGGAGGTAGGAATTGGATAAATCAGTTAAAACGTAAGTCCAATGTTATGGTTCTTATACATGGTGATAGTTATATGAATACATAAAGTATGACAACATGGTATAGTGATGTACACAGGAGCACTCATGTATGGACACACACACACACACACACACACACACACACACACGAGAGCATTAAGAAAATAACTTCATGAGATTCAGCATTTCCACTTCTGAGTAACAGTTATCCCTAGGTGTCTGGGGGAGACGGGTCCTAGGACCTCCTAGGGGTAGCAAAATCTTCAATGTTCAAGTCCCTGATGGAAAATGCTCCAGTATGTGGGTCACTACTAAAGTTCTGAGACAGACTGTGTTATGGGGGATTATTCCACTTCCAGGAAACGCAGCTGACAGCATCCTTTCCGATTTACCCGTGGAGGTTTCAGCTTGCTCGTCTTCTTAGTGTTGCAGGGGAGACTTCATTTATTGCCCTCCATATGGATTTTATGTATCTTGATTGGTTTTGGTATCTCAAAACCTTCCTAATAACCTACATATTTTCACAACACCTTTGAACATCCTCCCATATACTTTGAATCATATCTACATTCCTTGAATATCTAATACAAAATAAATTCCTTACTGTATTATTTAGAAAATGACAAGAAAAAAGACTGTAATGTTCCAAAAAGAAGCAATATATTTCAAATATCTTTGATCAACGATTGGTTGAATTCATCATGGATACAGAGGGCCAGCTGTATATACAAAGGACATAAAATTAATTTCTTGAAGAGCTAACTACACTCTCATGTTCACTGCAGAATTATTCACAAAAGCCAAGGTATGGAAATATGGAATCAACATAAATGTCCATCTACAGATAAATAACAAAAATATTATATATAAATATGATATATACATACATATACACACAAATATATAGTAGAATATGATTCAGCTTTAAAAAGGAGATTGTGCCAATTAACAACAATATGGATGAAACTGGAGGACATTATGGTAATTAAAAATGTAGACACAGAAAGAAGAATACTGCACCGTCTCACTTACATGTAGATTAGAAAAACTTAAACGAGGCGGCACCTGTGGCTCACTTGGTAAGGAGCTGGCCTCATATACTGAAGTTGGCAGGTTCAAACCCAGCCCCAGCCAAACTGCAACAAAAAAATAGCCAGGCGTTGTGGCGGGCACCTGTAGTCCCAGCTACTTGGGAGGCTGAGGCAAGAGAATCAGCGAAGCCCAGGAGTTGGAAGTTGCTGTGAGCTGTGACACCACAGCACTCTACTGAGGGCGACAAAGTGAGACTCTGTCTCTACAAAAATAAATAAATAAATAAATAAATAAACTTAAATGCACAGAAAGAAAGAATAAAAGCATTGTTACCAGGGGTCAGTGGCTGCGAAGAATGAGGAGAGGTTCCTCAAAGAGTAGAGACTTGCAGTTAAACAAATACATTCTGGAGACCTAATGTACATCATGGTCACTATAGTCAAGAGCTGTGTATTGTACAATGGAAATTCGCTAAGAGAGTAAATCTTAAATATTCTTACCTTCAGTACATGAGACAACTATGTGAAGTGACCGGTATGTTAATTATCTTCATTGTGGTGATCATTTCACAATGTGTACACATATTGAAACATCACATTGTACTTCTCGAATATATATAATAAGCAGTTGTCCATTTTACCTCAATAAAGTTGGGGGAAAAAATCATCTTCAAGTCTTTCTTTGCTGTAGATTTTCTTTAGAGTCTTCACTGAGGTGGGGCAAAGAAAAGTGAAGCTCTTTAGGTCAGAATTCATAATTTCAAATTATAAAATGTATTTCAAATTTTGGGCTAAAAGGTTTAATACTAAAAGAAAACAGAAAGTAACATTCTAAGGAAAATGAAAACATATATGCCGTTTGACCTGAGTCAACTTCAGAAAATCATACAGGAAAGAACAGGATCCCTGGGGAAGATTTCGAGGTGAGCAGCCCCTGAACCCAGCTGGCATAGCATTATGGTGACTGAATCATCAAGTTACAGGCTGCTGACCTGCTCCAGCTCCTATCACACTGCCGAACATATGATCCTATTCTGCATTTCTTACTCAAACATCAATCCTCTAATTTCCAAGGACAGTATGGCCAAGAAAGGAAATAGGCAAGCTCAATGTCCCCCTCAGGACTCCAAGCATAAAATCTGCAGTCTCCTATATAGGCTGTTTCAAAACTTTTATCTTCTTGATTGAAATAAACTTTCTACATGTTCTGGATATGTCAATATCATAGCATGCATGATTTATCCTCAAGGGCAGGAATTAACAAACTTTTTCTGCAAAAGACCTGGTAGTAGGATTAGGATTAATTAGGATTTTTTAGGTCATGCAGAGTCTATCGTAGCTACCCAACTCTGCCATTGAGGCACAAAATAGGCCATTTATAATATGTAAATGGATGAGCATGGCTGTGTTCCCCCCCCCCAAAAATGTAATTTACAAAATGGTGAGTTTGTCATTCCATCTTCAAGGGCACTTCTCATGCCTCCCTTAAGGAAACACAGAAGTTCATGGTGAGACTACATATTTAATATTTCAATTGTTGGATTGGAAAATCTGACTGCCATCCTTACAGACACAGGCAATGACTGAAATTGAAATAGGAGAGGGCTTGATAGGTAAAAGACAGTTCTTGAGAATGGCATCTCAACATTGTCCTAACTTCCCTCCTCAAATATTTTGGATTTTGCGAGGATGGAGGGGAGGGGGCAGTGGCAACAAGACAAGGCCCTAACAGGTGCTGTGGAGCATCTTCCTGAGAGCAACAGGGCTACTGCATCTGCGGCCACTCACATCTCATGATGAGCTGCACTCTCAAACTTTGAGTCCCAAAACAGAAACCTCACGCTCTGGCGTGATCATCCCCTTAAAACCCAAAAGAGCCATGTGCCTTATTGTTCTACAACTTACAGGTGTCTGTTTACTGCTATAATACGATGGGGAGAGGATGTTATGAATAGAATTTTTGAACCCATGTGGATCATGAATAGCAGGCACTACACATAAATGGAAATATATTCTTCCTTGAGGAAAGAGGAAAGTCTGTAACATAGCAGAAAAGCTTCGGAGGCAGTATAGAACCTGGCCTTGGATCTTATTGGGGGGATCTGGGTCCAAAATTCTTGAGGTCTGTCTCACTGTGAAACACTTACCAGGTACATCCCCAACACTGGGATCAGACAGTGGAGAATCTAAGATTTTGTGATGGCAGTAGCTATGGTAGAGAGAGATGCCATGTCATCTCAAATCCAATAAAGAGCACAGCCAAACGGCTCAGATGAGCAGGGGGATGCATCTAAGACTATGTGATTTACTTGTCAAGCATCCAGCCCTTGGATTATGTATACATCAACTAACAGAGGAAACTCTCAGGTTTATAGACAGGTGACTCCTAGATGTTCCTAAGTGGGTACAAAGATTTGATCATGAAAACCAAACTGGAAAATGAGACATATGGAAAGTAACGGGAAGTAACTGTGGTGAAAGTGATGTGATAAATAAATAAACCTCAAAGCTTTAACACCTATTATGATGGTTACTTTGCCAAATGTGTGAAACTAGTTAGGTTAAATGTCATTTGGAGACATTATAAGAAAAGAAAGACTAGGCATATCAATTTGATGACTGAATAGTATTCCATACTATCACATCTATTAAGCCAAACAAAGAGATGGAGACTTTTCTATTAACCTGGATCGAGGTGGAATGCATTCTTCTTAGTAAAATGTTACAAGAATGGAGAAAAAAAGAATCCAATGTACTCAATACTACAATCAAGGTAGTAGATGACCTAATACATGGTGGGGGGGGGTAGGGGAACGAGGCAGTGGGGGGAAGGGAGAAGGGAGACAGTTGGGGGGGTCACAGTTTATGGCACACCTCTTGGGGTCAGGACACAATTATAAGAGAGACTTTATCTAACAAATGTAATCAGTGTAACCTAATTCTTTGTACCCTCAATAATCAGTGTAACCTAATTCTTTGTACCCTCAATGAATCCCAAACAATAAAAAAAAAAAGAAAATTTGATGACTCACAGGCTCGGATCCTGTGGCTTAACGGGCTAAGGCGCCAGCCACATACACCTGAGCTGGCGGGTTCAAATCCAGCCTGGGCCCGCCAAACAGCAATGGTGGCTGCAACCTAAAAAAAAATGGCCGGGCATTGTGGTGGGTGCCTATAGTCCCAGGTACTTGGGAGGCAGAGGCAGGAGACTTGCTTGAGCCCAGGAATTGGAGGTTGCTGTGAGCTATGATGCCATGGCACTCTATCTAGGGTGACAGCTTGAGGCTCTGTCTCAAAAAAAAAAAAAAAAAAACTTTTGATAACTCATGACATGACCAAACCACTTTTATAATGTCCAACTACAGTACAATCTCCATAGTTGACCACCTCCTACATTGACCACCTCCTTAAGTTGACCTAATTCTCACAGACCAGACATGCACCACATACATGTATCAGCACGGTAGGCCCAGTTCCTTATGTTGACCACCTCTGTGTGTTACCAGTTTGTTACAGTCTCTCCAGTGGTCAAATTATAGGGGTTCTACTCCACTTGATTTGCTGGGCCCTACTATCAGTTTCAAATTAAAGACACACCTTCAACAACAGGTCCTTGGTTTGAATAGTCAGCTTGCGATGCATTTTGTTTATACTAGCCCCTTCTTACCTTACTGACAGAAATGGCCTTTGCTGCAGAAGCTTGATCCCAGCTTTTTTATTCACTTACAGTCTGCAAAACCACTTTTCCCCCTTAGATCTTGGAAGCTCCCTGCCCCTCCCTCTGGCACCCCTGACAAACACAGTTTCTTTGATCACAGCATTCTTTGCAGCTAAACACAGATATGGCCCCAAATTCTGTGCAGCCTCCTGAAGGGCTCCCGTGACACCGTAACTATTTGTGAGTCAAACCTGCTTATTTTCTAAGATCTGGTATCTCCTCTGACAAGCCCCTGCATTTTCTGATGAAGAATTTAGGCACACACGAATCTGATGACTTTTCTAAAGTAAAGGAGCAAGAACGTGTCAGAGCCAGGACCCTTTCCTGCTCCTGTGAAGACCGAGATCCTTGGGGATACGCAGATTAACCACCATCATCACAAGGAAATACACAATCATGGGGCAGGGTCCCATGTCAATCACATTACTACCTGTAGTGCCACAGGTGTGTCTGAGCCACAGGCAAAATTAATAGCATGCTCTTTGATATTAACATGACATCTTGTACCTACCTTGTGTACTTGATGGCCCCCTATGCAATGCACTCAGAGGAATCACTTATCTATTACTCCTAAAGAGACTGTGAGTTTCTAAAAGCCAGAGGCCACACACGCGTTTACTCTCCTATGTATCTGTGGCATCTGGCATGGGGTCTAGGATACATTTGGCATTTATTTATAATTGTTTATTTATGTTGATGAATGACAGTCCAAAAAACTGGAGAAGATCTTTGCATTTAGAATCAATTGTCCTGGATTATTATTATTATTATTATTTTGTAGTTTTTGGTTGGGACAGGGTTTGAACCTGCCACCTCTGGTATATGGGGCCGGTGCCCTACTCCTTGAGCCACGGCCACTGCAATTGTCCTAGATTCTAATGGTGACTGTACTATATACTAGCTGACAGATTTAGTGCAAACAGCTGTAAAATCAATATAGCAGCATAACCTGGGGCTCTCTAAAAAATTCCTTGTGTGCTGTAAAGTGCATGGAGAATCATTATTACTCGTTGGCTTATTCAAATCATAATCAGTGACAAGCATATTCATAGCTTAAAAGAGGAGTCAAACCTCAAATACCAGGCAGGTGATGCCATGATGTGTCAGGGTACAAAAGATATAAAAAGCATAAGCATGATGATAGATGGAAACACTGCAGGGTAATACCCTTATATATATATTTTTTATTTCAGAATATTACCAGGGTACAAATATTTGGGTTACGTGAATTGCTTTGATACAGTCTGAGTCTGTACTGTACAAAGAAAACTATCCAGATAGTGTGCAAGGTACCTGTTATGTATAAATTTACACCTATTATTAAATATTAAAAACCTTTGCACGTATCATCCTTAAAGTGTGAGCCACGTGTTTGCAAAATTGGACATACATGTTAGCAATATGATCACTCATCAAGATCGTAAGCAGGGATCGCACACCACCCACTTGAAGAAAATTATCTTGCATAAAACCTAACAGTGGAGGGAAAAGAATAGACTCTGGGATCAGAGGCTTGTTGCTTATTAGATAGATAGCCCTGGGTAAATTCAGGTACTAGCATTTGATGAGCCATAGTTCCCTACCTAACCCTCAGCCCCTCCAAAAAAAAAAAAAAAAAAAAAAAAACGTGAAGTGTACCCTGAAGTCTCCAAATAGATAGCTGGTGGAAGAATGTGTCAAAACTTTGGTCAGCCTTAAATTATTAATGTAAAATTGTATCACTATGACATGGGACAGTGGCTAAGACTCAACAAAACGTTGAAAAGTGAGTAAATAAATTGAGTGAATGAAGGAATGAGAATCTTGAATGATAGGCCCCTCCTAATGGGCATGAATAAACTTTGGATTCTCACTGGGACTTAAGGGCTACTTAGCCTCCCTTTTACATGTGGAACAGGTGAAGCACAGACATTGTTAATTAATTTGCCTAAAGTCACAGAGCAAGAGGAGCAAGAATCGAAACTGGCAACCTACATCTTTAAGCATTACTGGATACTGTCCCACTGTGTACTTAAGCCATCCCCGGAGAAGGCACAGCTTTGAGTTCTCTTGGAATAGTTAAAAAGGAAGGCACCCAGACCTTCTGGGAATAGTTTGTAACAACATAGATTAATTAACCAAGTACATTTTAAATAAACACACTAAAGAAGCCCTTATAAATAATACATCCCTGATTGAATTCTTCACAAGGTTTGGGGTACTTTGGTGCCAGAAAGAACTCAACAAATTAGTGTTAAAAGGGTAGCAAAATTCCGAGGCTGGAGGGCCAAATTAATAAGAAGATAAAATAAATGAATATATGTGGCTGATTTAGGCCAAGAGTATACGTGTGCACGTGAGCAAGCACACAAGGAAGCATTACATGTTAGGGTAATGAGAAAGTAAAAATTATGTTAGACAGACTGTATTCAAGGCACTATCTTCAGCCATTCTGGCTATAATAGTCAAATAAGTATCTAATGGAAGCAGAAGAAACCTTAAATAGAAATGAGAGAAATCTAAAGAAAGTATAAATATGCCATTTTGTACAGTTAAAATTTATGACAAATTTAAAAGCTATTTTTACCCAAAGACAGAACAAGAAGGAGTGGGAATAAAACCACCTATATTAAGATAATGTAAGCTCCCATGCAGGAACAATGATAAAAGTCTGCTTTCTATAGAATACAGATATAGCTAAAATTCAATCAGCCATTGTTCACTAATGTCCCTCTTGCTATAACTACTTACTGCTTAAGGCTGTATCCCAGGCAGAGGCAAGATTTGTGACTTCCGAACCCCTTTCTGTTGATAACTTCACAACTGTAAAACCTAAGACTGGCCTTAGAGATATCTTGGAGACTCTACTTTCGGGGTGGGGTGTGGCCAGGCATAGGACTTACCCAACAGGTCCTGTGGCCCCTCACCCAGGAATTCAGGTTTACCAAGAAGATAATTTCTGTTTCCCAACCCTCTGAGTTCAGACCCAGTCAATCAGTAGTTCCAATCCCCTCGCCCTTTGACAACCTCAAGGAGATGGATTTGAGAGATTTGTCCCATTCCCTCACATGTACCTGGTGATAATAACCTCTCTCTTCACTGCAACTCCTGCTGCCTTAGTATAAAGGGAGCTGGCTGTGTGGTAACAGGAAGAGAGAAACCCTATAGTGGAATTGAACAAAAAAGGATAGGAAAATGTCCATGCTTAATATGAGCGCCTTCTGATTCCAAAACACCAGAAACTAAGGATGCAACAAGTGAGCCATTACAGTAGGTGAGAGGGGTGGGGGGAGCGAACCACAGAGAGGTGGGGAATGGGAAATGGGGGTGATGGCGGTACGGCGTTGCATCGGTATGCCCCAGCTCACAGCATTAATGTTGTCATATGTGTCTTTATGCTATACAGACATTTTACTTTTTACTTTAAATTGACTGCAGGCAAAAAATTTTGAGGGGCTCTTAAAAATGTATAGATCGCCTGTTGCCCTGAGCTCCTGTTGTTCCCTTAAGTGAAAAAGTTGTTACCTTATCTTAGCAAGTATTTACATGTTAACTAACTGTGAAAAGACTACAGTCTAGTCACCTGAAGGTGTTAACAGTCTCCACTCCTACTCGGAGGCAGATGAGGAGGCACTAGTTTAGACAGAATAGAACCTAAGGACGTGGTTGAATAATTCTGCAGAATTTCCTATCCATAGACTAAAGGAGATGTCTGGTAACTATTCTAATGGAAGGAAGAGGTGTGTTTTAATTAAAAGATAAAGCAATGTGGATTTACCTGAATTTAATGATGTTCTTGCAGAATAGATTCATACAGAATCAAAGGATGTTTTCCTTGGGAGTGCAGTTAACAGAAATGACAAGAATTGCCAGGAATAGAATGAAAGGTGAGAAGTAGGAGGAGGGAGAAAAGTTTAGGGATGAAGACTGAGCCCTGAAAAGTGTGCTCTTAGAAGGGAAGAAAGTGAAGAGCTAGAGGTCTGAGCGAAGAGAAGGAATCGGGTAAGAAGACATTGGATAGATTTCTACATCAGTAGCAGGGGTCTCCAAACTACGGCCCGCAGGCCACATGCAGATTTTTTGAGGACTGTTTGCTTATCTGTGGTATCAGATACTGTAAAAGTATACACAAACCTTTGCTTTATCTCATCATTTTTTTCATCTTTTTTTATGTGTTTGTGTATTTAATGTGTCACCCACCACAACTCTTATTCTTCCAATGCACTGCAGAAAAGAAAAACAGCTTGGACACCCCTGAACATTGTCACCTGTGCTTTTTGAACCTATTCATAAACATTATTCTAAAAGAATATGTTTCTAGATGACCGCAAATGCTTTTAGTTAGGTCTGTGCATGAGATTCAGGATAATCAGAAACATTAAACATTACCTCCTTTTAAAATTTTTCCATCAGGATATAAATTCATAGAGCGCTGAGAATATTAAATTAACTGAAAGGAGTTAGAAATCACTCAAACCATATTATTATCAAAGTTAACTGTAGTGACATTATTCTGCAAGTAACAGGAGAATTCAGTTAGTCGGGCCATGTCCTAAATAATTTAGGTTGCACTTTGAAAAGTCCAACATGACTGAATAAAAATAAAACCAGTAGCCTCAGTTTTCTCAGTTTTCTTTAAAACCTGTTCTAAGCTTCTAGGCCAATCTGTCAATCCTGTCTCTATCCCCCACCCCCCTTCTCTTTCCTTGTTTCCCACATGCAGTAGTAAAAATGTTTTCTATTTTGCATTAGCCCTCATTTAAAAAAAAAAATCCATGTTTTAAAAAAATGGCTGTGCTGGGCAGTGCCTGTGGCTCAAAGGAGTAGGGCTCCAGCCCCACATGCCGGAGGTGAGGAGTTCAAAACCAGCCCCGGCCAAAAACCACAAACACACACACACACACACACACACACACACACACACACGCAAAACATGGCTGTGTTTGCTCATGAGCAATAAAGGAAGGGACACTCCTCTGATGTTAAACCATATCATATTCAAAGAGAAACAGTATTTGGTGCAATTTCTGCAAACATTTATGAATGCCCCACACATGTCGGGCACATGCCAGGAGTTTCCACAGCTGAGTCTCTGGAAAGACACTGATAAAGAGACATTACATCAATATCGTGATATGTACTTGGTCAACCAAAAGACCTGAGTCTTCCTTAATTTCAACTAACTAACTGTAAACCCTGAATTCTATTTCTGGTTCAGACGGCAACTAAATCAGAACCTAAAGTAAGATATAAAGATATAAATGCTGAGATATAACTTACCCACAACTCATAATAGAAGTGTTTGGACAAAATTCTGTACACCTGAGTAAACAATAACAGCAAATACTAGATGTTCCACTCACGAAGAACTAGTACTCTTCTGAGAGATCCATGAGTGTTCCACCCCGATCTCCCTTCCACTATCTGGGGCACAGAACAGTTGAATGACCTACTCAAGACACATCGGGAAAGTGGAGGCACCAGGATTTGAACCACACAGTAACTTCTATGTTTTGATTGTTATTTTGGTAAACCATTATTCTGCATTCATTCCCTCTTACTGACCACTGATTGTGTGTCTAGAACAGTAAGAAGAAAGACAGACTTGAAAGCAAAGAAAATGAGAATGAGGGGCAGAAAGTCAAACAATCAAATGTGGGACACACACACAAAATTAAAAACTCTTTTGTGACTGGATTGAAGAATCTCTCTGTAAATTACTCCCTGCCTCAGGAGAGGAAACAACGGATTTCAGGCAGAAATTATGAAACCCCAAGGAGAGCCATTATCAGCATGGAGACAGCTGTGATACAGCATCCCCGATCTTCTAAATTCAAGACTCAAAAACTCAGGGGGAACATAAAGATCCCTTTGTTAAAATAAAGCAATCATCTCTACCTTCATTAAAGAAAATACCATGGCAGTATTAATCTACAGCAAAAGTCCTATATGCTGTAGTAATACTGGTGAATCTTGCTTTGGGGAGCTGTTATTGATAGCAAATACTTATAAACAAAGCATAAATAATGCTTTAATCATATATGGCTTAACCATAGTCACAACATATGCTTATTTTACTGCAGAAAAAGCTTACATTACCTCACCACAACTGCTAAGACTCTGTAATAATATTTCTTTCTTTAACTGCAACTTTAGGAAAAAGAAGTGAATAACTGAAAATACACAGATATATGGAAAATGTTTTTCCAAAATGCTCTAAATGATTTTCAAGTCCTGTTTCAAAATCCATGGCCATGCCTGTGCACACACACAGTATTTGTGATGACCTTTAGTGTAACATTGACATAACTATGGGAAGGTGGGCTCTATAATTTCACAAAACTAGGCAAATGTCAGGTGAGGCTCTTTTGGCAATTACGGTTAGAGCAACATAAAGACAGGGTTATGGGAAGAATTTTTATGATTTTTCAAAAACATTCTGTACTTTCTTTGGTGTATCTAACACATTCATTAATAATTATGTGAGCCTTCATTGACCATGGGCATATTTCTAGCATTTACTAGAATGCAGAAAGTATTCAATAAATATTTGTGGAATGGCTGAAAGAATAAATGATGAATAATTCACCACTGTAGGAAAATGGCTTTCTCATTCTCTTTCACTCCAGAGTAAGAACTCAAGTTCTGGATTAGAGTCTGAGAAATTGGGTGATTCTAGTAAGACTCACAAGACAACGATTTCCTTAGAAAGCCTGAATGACAGAGAAGGCTTCCTTTCAGGAATTACAAACTCAAAGCTTAAGAGCAAACTGTCAACTAAAATATGAAAAAACGTTGCATCTCTGGGACACAAGGAAGTTCCTCTCCCCTCTAGGGAGTCTGGAAATATCCATGGTCTTTTCTCAAAAAAACCTTCATTGATGAGTCACCCTTTCTCTCCCCTCTTCTGGGCAGGTTCAATCGGACTGGCTATGGTATCACTCTCTCAGCCTTCAAGCCTGAGAAGCGATGACTTATTTACAAATGGAAGGATCATGGCATCTTCCGGAAATCTTCTGTGGTTGGAGACTAGTCTCTGAAGAAATCTTATATTACCAGAAATGAAGGTGATCAGGACTCAATTGCCTGGGATTCAGGCTTCCATCCCTCTCTAAGCTATTCTTACCCTCGCTCTTACTCTCTAAAAACACACACAGTTAGTCTTAAGGACAATAAATGTTATGCCTGATAACATAGCTTTGATAGCACATCCCCAATTAAGTTAACAGCCTTACTACGCGCTCTATCCCTGAGCATGCTGTTTTAATTAGGAAGATGGATTTGGGAGTTTATATGTTCTGTTGTGCTATAATTCCTGAGTTTACAGTAATTTTCTCCTGCTTTTCACACTATAATGTACCATAAATCCTAGCGAGACTGTTTCACTGGCCTGTTGCTAGTCAGAGTCAATATTTCAGGCCTCTTGTTGCCATGGCAACTTTCTGCCGTCCTCCCTTTCGCTGGAATATGATAGGGTCTCCCGGGGAAATTGCTATGAACTTGATCGTCCCATGGACGTATGCCCCCCTGATGCAGCAATTCTGCCCCACGTCTCTGCACCACCCACTGACTTCTCTGCTCCACATCATCCAGACCTGCGTGTGCATTGCAGACGTGTGACCCTGCACACATATTTGCCAGCGCAGGTACATGAGAAAAGACAACAAACAAACTAAAAGAAGCAATCTGCTTTCTTTCACCCCTCTTGAAAGGGTAAACTTAAGAAGATGGTAAACTTAGTTTTAAATCCTAAGCAAACCAGACACACATCTCCCAGCCTTGTTCCATCTCTACCCTTTGCTCTTCTCACATATTTTCTTCCTAGTTCTTCATTCCCACAAGCCCTTCATACATTTTTAAATCTCAGTGTGTTTCTTTCAAAATTTAATCACAGCATGTGCTCCTAGTTTAAATCCATTGCCCCCTACGTGTCATTAGAGAAACTCAAAACCTAGCTGTCTTTCATTGCCAGAAGTCTTCTGCCATTACCCGCCTTCTGTTCATCTCACTTTCCTTGAGAGTGAAGTTGTGAGGAAGAACATACAACATAGTAACCAGTAGCACTGGGCTAGTCATGTTGCCAGGCTGTAACTCATTTTCTTAGTCTCTAAAGTAGACATAATTTACCCACTCCAAAGAATCTTTTATAGCTGGCATCAAATAAAACAATGGTTTTGAAGGAATATTGTAAGGTGGAATCTCTGAAACATCTAAATTATTATTCCTATGAGGTGCTATTCTCTTTCTTTTTTAAAAGACAGAGTCTCACTTTGTCACCCTCAGTAGAGTGCCGTGGAGTCACAGCTCGCAGCAACCTCCAGCTATTGGTCTTAGGAGATTCTCTTGCCTCAGCCTCCCGAGTAGCTGGGACTACAGGGACCTGCCACAATGCCTGGGTTTTTTTTTTTTTTTTTTTTTTTTTTGGTTGCAGTTTGGCTGGGGCTGGGTTTGAACCCTCCACCTTTGTTATATTGAGGCCGGGGCCCTACTCACAGAGCCACAGGCACCGCCCACGAGGTCCTATTCTTTAGCAGCACCATCTCCACAAAAGTTTTAAGAGCCCAATCTAGTTGCCTGGGTTAAGATTAGAATAAAATTGAGGAGGTGGAAGCCAAGAAAGGCATGTCACTCCATTTTCTAGTGGTCCACTCTTTCTTCCAGGCACATGATGTCAGGTTTGTGTCCGGTCTCACAAGGGGAGCACGTCAAGGTCTCCAGCATGTGGTACCCATGTTGAATTGCATATGGGTTGTGCCTGGACCAACTCTCAGGGTGTCTTTCACCCTCTCTCATGTGCAGGGATTAAAATGAAACAGAACCATATTTGAAGGGTTAGGAGAAAACTTCTAAATACGGATCAAAATTGTTCTCACAAAGTAATGAGAAAGTCTCTTGAATGTTATCGCAATCAGGTTGATGAAAATATCTCTGATTGTATTTGAAGCCCGTACACTGTACCCCATGACTGAATTATTGTACACAGATATGATTCAATAAAAAAAAAAGAAAAAAAAAAATAGACATATTTCAAAAAACTCAAATACGGAGTTTAGAGAAGGAGACCTATATACCCATTCATCACCAGCTTGCTGAGTGAACTTGGGAAGGTCTGGCTACCAGTCTGTGCCTGTTTGTTCCTCTTTGCTAATTAAAGCACAATACTTGGGCTCTGAGGGTTTTATCAAGGCAACGACAGAAGCCCAAAGGAAACAGTTGGCAAGCAGAATGTGCTAGGATCATGGAGCTTGCTACCAAGTTAGTGAGCCACCCTTTCTGGGCTGGGGGGGACAGAAAGGGTTTAGCCTTTTTATTTCATTCAATTTCCCTTGCTTCTATCTTGTCAGGGAGAGAAAAATAAATTTCACTCGGAGATATAGCAATTCCTCCCTGATCCTCAGGGTAAAACCATGTATTCCTTCTTCTAGGAAGCCTGCCCTGATACCACAATCCACAACAACCCCTCTCTCATACTTTATGGCACCGATTACAGGTCCCTTTGGTCCTTTCTGTCATGCCCCTTCCTGGTTTCTACTTGCTTGGGTCATACAACTTAACCTTTTTGGGGGCTGTTTGTCAGCAGATATAGTAAGTGACACCTCCATTCATGCGAAATGGCCCTTGCCACAATCTGGGTAGGTTCTCTATAACCTTCTGAAAGTTTCTTATTTTTTCTAGCACTATTTACATTAGAAAAGATCCTTGCAGATTCCAAATTACTGAATAAATAATAGTTACAAATTAGGCATTCCCTGGGGGGAAAAACTTGGGTAGAGTGGCCAATGGCATCTCCCTCCAATTCTAGACCTCTGGGCTGTTGCTTTTATGTTAGATTGTACTTCCATGGATTAGTTAAAAAGGGAGGTACATAAAAGAATCACATAAAAGATAATGGGAGAAATGCTACAGCCAGCAGGATAGTGTCTCCTGCAGCCCTAAGAACATCCCCCACACAAGCGGTTTTCCCCAGCAATGTCAGTCAATGAATAAAGAAAAGGAGAGGCCAGGAGTCCTGGCCAAGCCTCCAAATGGTAAGAAGGCAGGGAGAGCCAAAGTAGGAGGCAAGGGCTGGGGGCTTACGTAAAAGATGGGGTTAGAGCCAATAATGAGGGCAGCAAACAATTGTGGGACTATAAAAAAGCAAACACGGGACTGGCACTGCTTATTTGGCAAGGAATTGAGGCTGCTAATATATAATAGCTCAGGGAAGCAGGTTGACATTGCCCTGGCCACATTCCCCAACCCACAACTGGAGCAAAAAGAAGGTCCCATGGTGCTCTTCTAAGACCTCCAGGTATCCTCCAACTCTCACTGGTGGTTTAAGGCCTCAGTGCTGGAAATTGCTGACTTCATGATTCCCTCTGTGCTCTGGAAGAGAAAAGGAGTCAGAATTCAGTGGCCGCACAATATGGAGAAACTGATCAATGTAAGCATAACCAATCCTCCAAAACCCTGGGACAGGGATGTTTTATGCAGTTCAGGCAAAGCCCACTCAAGGCTTCTCCCCGGGTGTTTCAAGACCAGCGAGCAGAGCCATACCCGCCAGACTCCTTGAGACATGGCTAAATAGATAAGTAGAGCCTGTGAGTGGAAAGTGGGGAGGCCGGGGCTAGGATGAGGAAGTGGGGCCCCCAATTGGATTGGAAACCAGGCCTGGGGAGACACAGTGTCCTGCTGTCTGTCTCTCTGCAATCTGGGGGTCCATAATCTTTGAGAACCAGAAGGAAAGATGCTTTTCAGATCATACCAGTTTTTGTAAGAAACATGCAGACGTTTCCACAGGCGGCTTTGCAGCAGCGCTGACCAGAGAAACAGTCCACGTTTAACTTGCACGGGGTTCTGCACTCCCAATCCGTGGGAGTATTCACGCAGGGCTTCATTTTTGGCTTTGGTAAAACTGAGAAGGAGGACGTAGGCAGTGACTCCCAGAAAAGTATTTCTCACTCTTAGCCCCTCCAAAGCCCCGGGTCCCAATCTATTCACTTCCCTTCCTTCTTTCCCTGCCCAAGGAGCTGGGTGGTCTTTTTGGTTTGTGGAGTAAAAATCCAGTCACTTTCCGCCCTCTGTCCCAATAAACCCAGACACTAGGAAGTCACCCCCACCCAAGAATTTAAACTCACAGAATGTGAGTCTAATTCTTAGAGCAGAGTCCTGAGAGATTTTCTTGTTCCACACCCTCATATTACAAGGGAATTGAGTTCCAGGGCAGGGAGAGAGTCTGCCTTGCACCCCCACTTCTCCACTTCTGGCTGAAATGGACTCAAAAACTCAGCTCTTTGCCAAAAACTTTTAGCCCTCACTATCTACTAACTACCCTACCCTCAATTCTGCAGATTTCTTTTTCTTTCTTTCTTTCTTTTTTTTTTTTTTTTGCAGTTTTTGGCCAGGGCTGGGTTTGAACCTGCCACCTCCAGTGTATGGGGATGGCACCCTACTCCTTTGAGCCCAGGCACCATCCCGGATTTCTTTCTTTTTCTAACGTCAATGGTTCCAAACTTCCGTCCATCAAGCATGCATTTTATTTTTCCTCTCTATACCCTATGTTCTAAAATATTCAATTCCCTTTAAAAAGGAGCATGTTTGGGGGGCGGCACCTGTGGTTCAGTGGGTAGGGCGCTGGCCCCATATACCAAGGGTGGTGGGTTCGAACCCGGCCCCAACCAAACTGCAACAAAAAAGCAGCTGGGTGTGTGGCAGGCGCCTGTAGTCCCAGCTCAGGAGGCTGAGGCAAGAGAATTGCCTAAGCCCAGGACTTGGAGGTTGCTGTGAGCTGTAACATCACAGCACTCTACTAAGGGTGACAGAGTGACTCTGTCTCACAAAAAAAAAAAAAAAAAAAAAGGAGCATGTTTTCAGAAATTCGGAGCCCTTGCCAAGTTTGGTATTCATCCTTGGAACGCTTTACTGAGGACTTGAACTCTTGGTAGTTCGAGCGATGTGCCCTCCATGCGGGCTCTGAACCCAGTAGAGCTCTTCAAACACTAAGTGTCCTTCTGGACAAAACCTCAACATGGCCACGACAGTCCCCTAAATACGCATTAAAAACATTGTATGACTTGTAGCATCAGGAGATCTCAAGCTTGATAACTAAACGCTTAGTTTCCCTCCAGTGCTCTGGCTTACAAAAGGAACCATGTTTTTATATATGTCAGCCCCTGGCTCTTCTCTGCAACTCGAGTGGGCAAAGTCCTTTCATTTTGTACCCACTTTTCATGCTGACGCCCAGCCAGAATACCTACCGTAACCTGAAATTTCAATTGCAGAACTAACTTTGTCTCTCAATTTTCCCGTCACTGGCAGGACCACCAGGCAGGGGAATACGAGCAACTGGAGAATAAACCACTTCATGATGTTGACTTTGGACATCTGTGTGTAAGGTGGCAGGAGACCCAGGGTTTCCGCTCGGCTCTGCTAGGAATAGAAAAGGGTTTCAGGGCAGGTGCTGGGAGAACAGGTGGCCGGTCTCACTGCCCTGTCTGGTTCTGCCGCCTCCTCTGCTTAGCACTCCCTGGCCGGGAACTGGCTTCTCATGAAGCACTTTTCCATCTCCTACCCCTCTCTTTGCAAAAAATGACTGCTTCACAATTTCATAATTTTTTATTTTAGAAATTTAAAAACCAGAAAAAAACAAAGAAAATACCTTTTCTCCCTCTGTATATAGTTTGCCATTTTTACTCCTTTAATCATGTCTTTTGATAAACAGAAATTCTTTTTTTTTTTTTTTTTTTTTTGGGACAGAGCCTCAAGCTGTCACCTTGGATAAAGTGCCGTGGCATCACAGCTCACAGCAACCTCTAATTCCTGGGCTCAAGCGAGTCTCTTGCCTCTGCCTCCCAAGTAGCTGGGACTACAGGCGCCCGCCACAACGCCCGGCCATTTTTTGGTTGCAGCCGTCATTGTTGTTTGGCGGGCC